>CAUYQV010065239.1:0-15560 GCA_963574575.1 Galagoides demidoff | reverse complement strand
ATGGTGGAAAACTCACTGAGACTTGATTAATTACTGTTGTATAACCATAACCATTGTGATATAAAATGTATCCATTGTCAACTGAAACTGTATTAATTATCGTTCCATTGCTGTATCTATGACTACCTGAGTTGTAACCCCTCTTGACCAGCCACCTTTCGCTTCTGTAATATGCTTACACAAAGCCTATAAAAGGTAACTCACCCTCATACCTGGGCTGCTGACTGTCTCTCGGAGCAGCAGGTAAAATAAATTACCAATAATTAACCTAAGTGGGGGTCCGAGTCTATTTTTCCAGGTCCCCTAAGTTATTTCAGAAAGGAGATCCATGGTGTTAAATTAAAAGATGGAGTTTTATCCATTGATATTCTACTTTAACGCAAAGAGTTTTTGTTAGATAAGCTACAATATTCAGTGGCAAAAAAATCCTGCCAAATACTATGCACTTTACTATGTTCTGTTGTTTCAAAGGGTCTAAACAAAAAGGTATAAAATGCAGTCTCTCCACTCCCTTTCCCCTTTGGGGAAAAGATTTGCTTTTAGAGAGATTAAATGGGGCAGTGTGTGTAAGAATTGCCACTTGAAGTGGTGGTTTGAGGATGGGAATGGTATTAATTATTGAAAAGCCATTGCATGAAAATAGTTGCAGGTGGACGCCTGGCTAAGGCACAGGGGTGCCTAGATGGTACCAGGAAGATCCAGGCAAGGTGGCTGGCAGAAGGACAGACGAGGCTGGCTAAGAGGTGGGGGTGGGGAGGCTGAGAGGAGGGGGGGAAGTGGCCCGAGGTAGGGGGCTAAGGGCCTCCTAGCCAGCCTGTTCATGCTGTTGGTTGTCCCTTACTGCTTAGATGGCAGGAGAAAGGAAGGTACAGGGAGCTGTGCCAGCCACCACTATTTACTGCTGCAGCCTCTTGGCCTTGCCTTTGTCGGTCCTCCCTCCATCTATCCATGCATTTGCTCAGTCTCCTATTCATTTGTGCTAGTGCACTGGGCACAGCTGGGGACTCTGGAGCCAGGGTGCCTGGGTGCAAATCCTGGCTGAACTACTAACTAGCTATGTGCCCCAGGGCAAGACTCTTCAGGACTCAGTCTTTATCTGTAAAATGGGAGTAATAATAGCAGTTTGTGGGATTGTCAGGGAGAGGGAACGAGTTAAATACATAAATTGCTTGGAATAGCACCTGGCCTGCCACACAAACATGCCATATGAACATGGATTGTCTTCCTTCACCCGATCTTTCCATCTCTAGGGTAGACTAGGTGCTTTTCCAGGAGCTGGGGGATACCATGTGAAATACTACAACCAAAGTAATTAAATAATTTACAAATTATGCAAAGGCTTATGGAGAGAATGAGGTGTTAAGATAGAGATGGATGGATGGGGGACCTCCTCTGGTCAGGGTGGGCTTTTCTGGGGAGGGATGTTCGTGCTGAGACCTAAAGGGTCTGGGATGTAGAGGCAGGAGGAACAGTGTTGAGGCTGCAGGGAATAGTGTGTGTAAGGCCTTGACCTGGAGAGGAGCCACTGGCATGGCTGGGGGGCAAGAGAGGAGTGGGATATAGCCAGAGGGGCAGGCAGAGGCCAGCTTGCCTAGACAGGATTTTGTTATGAGTGTAACTGGTGGTGTAGGGAGTTGGGGTGGAAAACATAAGAGCAGTTAAACAGGCAGGTGTTGTGTTTTAGTTTATGTTTTTAAAAGATGACTCTGGCTGCTGGGTGGACATAGGGGAAATCGGCTATGCAGCTATCCAGACAAGAGAAGATGTGGCTTCATCTAGGTGACAGCTGTGGGATGTAGACAGGGAGGGAGGAAGGACGGAGACTTGCATGTGTCAATGGAATTGGCGGCACTTGCTGGTGTGGCAGACTCAGGGTTACTCAGGCTGCCAAGTTACCAGCCTGAGCAATCGGGAGATGGTGGTACCAGGGTCCAAGATGGGAAGCGCACATTTGGGCAAAGGGAGATCCCTTTCAGCCCTACGACAGAAAGGAGAGCGGGCATTATCTCTTCTTGTCTCCCTAGCCCCATGACCCCTTCCACAAGCAGGTCAGTGGCCCATAGGGTGGGGCTCTTCCATGCCTCTCTGGCCTTGGCCTGGTTCTATCTGATTTGTGATTTCAGAAATTCCAGATGTGAAGGTGGGGGAGGCGGCCTCCTGCATGACTGCATGCACAGGTGAGTGAGTCCTCCCTCCGGACACCTTATTATATCTGTTGCGACTGGGAGCCTGAGCCAACACAGGGCTGGGCAGCATGGTTTGAGGGGATAACTCCGGGCATGGGATAGAGACGGCCTCAGGGGGCCTTGGCCACTTCACAACAGAGTAGTTGTGAGGAGTAAAGGGAGTTCTGCGAAGGCCCCCTGCAGAGGCAGAGAATCAGAAGGCAAGCCCAGGGTGGACTTCCTTAGGCCAGCTTGCCCCCAAAGCCTGGCCAGCCCAGGGTGGACTGCCTCAGGCCAGCTCACTGACCTCAAGTCTCTCGCCCTCAAGGCTTTCTCCTCACACTTTGTGCTCCCCAGGTAAAATAAAAGTCTTCAGCAGGTGAGGCCATTTTCATCTTGGGGTGGAGTAGATGACACATCCTTGGGGGCAAACTCTTTGGTAATTGAGAGCATCTTGGGAGAATGTGGTTCTGGCTCAAGGAAATTGACATAAACATGTTAATTCAATCATAGGCCTGGGGAGAGGTGAGGCATCCTGATTGGGTTTCCCAATCAATCCCTTGGCATAAACAGAGAGTCGGTTAGAGAATTACAGGCTGCTATGTTCCCTAATCAACTCTTCCCCAGAGCAACTACTCCCTATCCCAGGGCTGGCCAGCTTCACAGGTTTGTCTGCTGTGGAGATCAGGAGAGTAGCCCTCTACTGCCAGGTGATGTTCATCAAGGCAGTAATCAGAATGCCAAGATTTGAATCCCAGCTGTGTGACCTTGGGTAATTTAATTAACCTCTCTGAGCCTCAAACGCCCCTCTTCTGCAAAATGGAGAAAATAAAGAGTACTCACCCACAGTTGGTTAAAAGGCTTAAATGAGTTCATGAAATGAAGAGTAATGGTTCTCAGTCTGAGTGATTGTCCCCCACCCCTAGGGGACATTTCGCAATGTCCAGAGACATGTTTGGTTGTCACAACAGGGTTGTGTCACTGGCATCGAATGGGTAGAGGCCAGGGATGCTGCTAAACCTCTTGAAAATACACAAGAAAAAACTCAACAACAGAATTCTCTGGCCCCAAATATTAACAGTGCCCAGGCTGAGAAACCTTGATGTGTAGAAGCTGTCAGAAGAGGGCCTAGCCGTGACAACATGGCTACCATTTATCGAGCACTTACTGTTATTACCGTTCTTCTCTTCTTCACCCTGGGTGTAGGCAGGTGCCCAGCATCCCCCAAGTTGGGAGCAGGAAGCTCAGGGCCCAGATGGAGAGGTCTGAACAGTCCAGGTGGGGTTGGGGTCCTGGAGGGTGGCAGATTGTCCAGGTAACATTGTTCCCTCTGTCTCCTCTCTAGGGTCAACTGGGCCCCAGCTCCCTGTGGGCAGCAGATACATCTACCGCTTTTCCACCAATACCAGCACCAGCCTGCAGGGGTCACTGGTGGAGGGAAGTGGCCTCCACCTCCAAGGCTTGGCTGTCCTTGATGTGGTTGGCCTGTGCCAGATGGCCTTACAGGTGAGTGTCTTTGGGCAACTGGGAGATCATGTTGAGAGAGGAAGGGTCAAGGGGAAGCCACAGTCTCTCAAATTTCCTATTTATCAAAAATTGGTAAGAAGATAAAGAACTGGCTTATTTCAAAGATTTGGGGTGGGTTGTAGCAGGTGCACCACTCTGGAGGTGAAGCTAATGGAGGAATTTGTGTGTGTGTTGGAGGGGCGGGGCGTATATGGGAATCTCTGCCTTTGGCTCAGTTTTGTTATGAATCTAAAACTGCAATAAAAATGAAGACTATTAAATAAAGAAGTAAAAATCAGTTGTGTTGAGGGGGCAGGTTTTAGGGATGTTATTTTCCATTTTTAGAAAGTCCATCTTTTGCATTGAACGCACACACCTGGGTGATCGGGACATCAGTCTTTTATTCATCATGGGCAAAGCCTTCCTTTTTCTCTTTGCTTTACAATTACACATTTTTGTGGGTACTGTGTAGGCAGATGAATCCCTCAACCAAGCTTCAGAGTCTTTGGGGGCAGAATGAGAACTTTCCAGACATTTAGGGGGAGCAGTAGGTACCTGGGTGTTTCAATTACCCTGGAGACATTTGGCAGCCACCACCCAGGAGCTAGACCTGCCTGACATGGGGTCTCTCTGCCTTGACCCTAGCACAGACCCTAGAACTACTTTGTGGGTGGGGTGCTGGCACAGTCCTGGGGACATCACAGGAGACATCACCAAATCGGTGCTTTCTGCTTTAGCTCCAAGACTTCCAGGTGACACCCATCCTGGGGTCCAAGGTGGAGGACCTGGTGGATTCTGAGAGTTTGAGGTAAGATGCCTGTCTGGCCTCGGGGCTGGGCCTCACTGAGGGTAGGGCATGGGGTAAGCCCTGTGTTCTCTTGTGATGGCCACAAGGCCCAGGTGCACCAGCTTAGATTGGGAGACCCCAGTTGGGGTGAGAGAGATGCCTCCTTGCACTGATGTTTGAAGAAGACGCCATCTCTGTGTGTTGAGCTTGTCAAGCACCCAGCCTGTACCACCATCTGAAGCTGTCATGATGTGGGAACTGTAGGTGGCTCACGATAGTGTGAGGTGACCCCCTCTTATCTGGTTGAGGAGCTCACCCCACGTTCCCCTGCCTGTCACTTCTAGCATGTCCAGACTTCTGTCTGCCACTGACCCCTTGTACGTCATCCCTGAGCACGTTCTGGGAGACTGACTGACGGGCTGCAGGGCCCACTGAGGCCAGCCTTCTCCCCTCCCCCATGCTGCTGAGACAGGGGAGACCTGGGTCCTCTCCCACCCCAAGCTAAGCCCCCTTTTGTGACCCAGCCAAGTCTGGAATTCTCCCTCTGACTTGTTTCTCACGCCTCCCGGAGGGGAGGGTGGCCTCAGTGGCCTCAAAGCTCAGAGTAGTCAGCCTGAGGATACCTCCTTCTCTGAAGATTCCTCTTCCTTTTTTATTGCAAATGTATTTGTTAAAAAATAAAGCCTTTGTCAGGGGCAACAGAATGGGAGATGCTGCAGAGCAGCAGACAGACCTGCTGAAAGGCACGGGGAGGGCTTCTCCAAGGGGATTATTGTCCCCTAGCTCCATCAGGAATGCTAAGTCACCCAGGCCAGGGGCTGTTAGGTCCTTGAGGCCAGACTGACATGTGCTATTCTGGGAGAGATGGACACCATTAGCATTTCTCCCATAAGGGTTGAGACCCAGGGGACCTCCTTAAGAAGACCCCCAGACTTCTTTTAGAGTTGAAGAGGGAGGGGACAGTGACCTCCTCAGGAACTAGAAGTAGGGGCACTTCTGTCCCTCACTGTTCTGCCTTGTTAGCTAGTGGGGTTGGGGACTTGGCAGTTTCCCTTCATCTTGGAGCATCTGCCTTTTCTGTCCTTACCTTCTGCTCACAGACACTTTCCACAGCACCTTTCCTCCAGGTGCAGGGTGGTGGAGGGGGTGCCAGGCTGAACTCTGCTCCCTGGACTTGTGATCCTCACCAGTAGCTCCCTATCATGGGCCGTCATTTCTGTGTCTCAACAATGACAGTCTCTAGTTGCTTCAAGCTCAGGGTTTCTGTGTCACGTTCTGGGTTCTATGTCACGGTCTACCTGGGTTCACGTGCCAGCTGTGGCCCTGAGCAAGTCACAGAATTGCTCTGAGCCTCAGTTTCCTGACCTGGAGTGTGGATGGGGGATCTGTAGGGAGTGAACAGACTTTCTCTCTACCCCTCTGGTTCAGTAGCTGGGACTGTGAAATAAACAGATGGGAGGAAAGATGTGCAGACTTAAGGCGAGCTCAGGGCAGCTCAGGAATGAGAGGGAAGACCCCAAAGCACTGAGATCTGGGGGTGTATACCCTGTGTTTATGGGGGTACAGGAGGAGGGAGGCAAGGAGTTGGAGAACAATGAATGCTTTTAGGCCCTTGCAAGAACAGGTGGGAGAACCAGTTTGGGTGTGGTGTCAACCTCCAGTGTCCTCTCTTGTAACTAGGGTCACTCTCCCCAGGTTGCTGACACTCCCAGTCAGGGACTGATGATACTTTTGTTCTTTTTGGGGGTAGTTGTCTGTAGGCAGATGAGGGGGAAGTCAGAGAAAGCCTCTCCTTGTGTTTCCTGCTTTTCAAGTGCCTTCGAATCAAGATAATGAACACGTGGCATGTCCTGGGCTGGCTAGTCTCTGTCTCTGGGCTCAAGGGAGCTTTGGAGTGCAGGAGGTTCTCAGAAGCGTAACCTTCTAGTCTTTGTACACATATACTTTTTATCCCAGTGGTGACAAGGTTGAGGACAGCACTGAGCAGAGCTGGCTGCCTCAGCTCCCTTACATGAGGAAGGGAGCCAGGCTATTGGCAAGGATGTGGGGTTCCCTGGGAGCTGACCTGTAGGAGGGCAGGGATGCTGTGGCCTCTGGTAATGAACAGGTGGCCTGGAATGCCAGGCCCTGCCTCACCTCCGTCCACCGCTCTGTAGGGCCACCCTGGGCCGCAGACCACTCCGCTTTACCCTGCACTCTGGCCGTGTGGTCCACCTGTGTCCCTACGGTATAGAGCCGCGCTGGGCGCTGAACGTGAAGCGTGCGGTGCTGAGCCTCCTGAAGGGTCATCCAGGATAATGAACAGCTTTCTCTGACTTCCCCCCTCATCTGCCTACAGACAACTACCCCCGAGATCCTCAATGAGGTGAGGTCTGAAGCCAGCAGGGGGCTGAGGGTGAGGGTGGGCAGGGGACTGACCTGTCCCCCACCTGTCTGTTAGGTGGATGTCCTGGGCCAGTGTCCCACCACGTACCACCAATGTGGAGAGTGGCAGTGCTCCCTGCACAGGGTGTGCTCTTCGTTGCATTCCCAGGCCCTGCCAGGGGTGGCTGTGAGTGCTGAGACCCCCCAAGCTCCCCCCTCCCTCCAATCTCCCCCTCCTCCCTCCAAAGCTCCCCTCCTTCTCTCCTCCCTCCAAAGCTTCCCCCTTCCCCTACCCCCTCCTTCCTCCTGCCCCCCTCTCTGAAGATGTGAGTGTGCTGTAAGCAGTGAACATCTGTAGGAGGGCAGGGAGAGGGTGGTCAGTCTTGTCATCGCAAGTCTCAGCAAGGGGCCAGCTGCAGACTCCGCTGACTCTGGTGTTTTCAGGCTGGGGATTGCTGTTCCTCTCCTGTGGTTACCTTTTACTGGACTCTCTTGCTTCCCCTCATCTTCCTCACCTCCCTCATGCCTTGGCTTGGGTTGCCATTGCCCCAGTGCAGGCAACAGTGGGAGCTGGGTGGAGCTGGGATGATCCCTCACTGGGGGGGTGGCTGATGCTCTTATGTGCCCCCTCGGCCCCTCCTCTTAGTTCTAGCTGCTACAGTTTTCAGGGGGCCTCAGCTGTCTCTCCCCTCACTCCTGTAGCCTGGCCTTGCCTCCCACCTGACCTGTCTGCAGAGCTTCCAGGCTGGCGTGCTGAGGGAGGCCTCCTGCACTGAGCTGGATGCTGTGGGGCCACTCTCAGAGAAGGCCAGTGCTGTGCAGATGTGGACCTACTCCTCGCTCACCCTGCTGTATGAAATGCCCCCGGACCCAACCCACACAGGTGACGTGGCCCTTCCCCAGATGGCCATCATGCTGACCACAGCACGTGTCTGAGTTTGGGGACCCTCAGAGGAACCTCACAACCTCCTCTGGCTGGAGGGGCCTGACCATGCCTAGACTCTATCCCACTGTACCTGCCTGGGTACCCCTAAACCATTTCTCTCTCTTTCTTTTTTTTTTTTTGAGACAAAGTCTTACTATGTTGCCCTTAGTAGAGTGCAATGGTGTCACAGCTCACAGCAACCTCCAACTCTTGAGCCTGAGAGAGTCTCTTGCCTCAGCCTCCCAAGTAGCTGGGAGTACAGGTGCCCGCCACAATGCCTGGCTATTTTGTTGTTGTTGTTGTTGCAGTTTTTGGCCAGGGCTGGGTTTGAACCCACCACCTCTGGCATATGGAGCCAGCGCCCTACTCCTTTGAGCCACAGGCACCGCCCCCCCCCACTATTTTTTTTTTTTGTAATTATCATTGTTGTTTAGCAGGTCCAGTCTGGATTGGAACCCACGGGCCTTAGTGTATGCAGCGGGCACCCTAACCACTGAGCAACAGGCACCAAGCCCCCTAAACCATTTCTAAGAATGTCCATGGCCAGGAGAGTAAGCCTCTTCTAGAAGTTTCTCCAGACTCTTTCAGCAGGCTCAGATGGCTCTAGTTTAATCTTGTCCTTTATCCCTGGCACGTTCTCAGTGGAGATGGAATCTTCTTGTTTCCAGCTTTTGTAGAAGAATTTCCCTTAAATCCAGTGACCCTTCAATCTGCCTATTTGGGGGGTACACTGATTCAGACTTCCGAGAAATCCGAGCATCGGCCTGCCAACACACCGCATTCCCCAGAGCTTAGCTCTTTCTTACATCTTTGCATGGAAAGAAACAAGCAAGGCCCACATCTGGGGGGAAGAGATTTCTTTTATCTCTAGAAACCAGCTATTTTCTAAAATAATGAAGTAAGGATGGTAATTCTTACTGCTGACATTTTGAAAGTATTTACTGTAGTCTGATAACTGTGCTGGGCACTTTATGTGTACAATTTAATTTGATTCTCATCAGAACCCCATTAGGAAGGTACTATTACTAGTTACCTTGTTCAGATAAGGAAACTGTGGCTCAAAGAGGTCCAATAACATGTCCAAGGTCACACCTTGAGTGAGAGGCGGAGCTAGGACGTGAAACCCTGCAGTGTGGTCTCTGTGTGCCTTGGTGGACAGGCCCGCTGCTCTGCCTAAGGGAAAATCTAGTAGACAGAGCCTTGGGGCATCCCCAAATTTCATGGCTCCATGGAACACCATTTAGGATCCCAGCTTGAGATCCCTGCACCCTTGCTACCCAAACCAGCAGAGGCTGAAAGCCCCAGGGCTTGTCAGGACCTGGGGCATACCATTGAGTTGGATGAGATTTTCATCTTTTTTTTTTTTTCTTTTCAATGGCTTTATTGAGAGAGAATTCACATGCCATACAACTCACTGTTTAAAATGTGTAATTTGGGTGGTGCCCATAGCTCAATAGGTAGGACACTGGATACATACACCGAAGTTGGAGGGTTCAAATCCGGCCTAGGCCAGCTAAAAATCAACAATGATAACTGTAACAAAAAAATAGCTGGGCATTGTGGCGGACACCTATAGTCCCAGCTACTTGGGAGGCTGAGGCAAGAGAATCACTTAAGCCTAAGAGTTCAAGGTTGCTGTGAGCTATGATGCCATGGCACTTTACCGAGGGTGACATAGTGAGACTCTGTCTCAAAAAAAAAAAATGTGTAATTCAAGGCCAGGTGTGGCATCTCATGCCTATAATCCTAGCACTCTGGAAGGCTGAGGCCGGTGGATTGCCTGAGCTCAGGAATTCAAGACCAGTCTGAGCAAGAGCAAGACCCTGTCTCAAATAAATAGCTAGCAATGCAGCAGGTGCCTAGTCCCAGCTACTCGGGAGGCTAAGGCAAAAGAATCACTTGAGTCCAAGAGTTTGGGTTTTCTGTGAGCAGTGATGCCATGGCACTCCACCAAGGGTGACAGAGTAAGACTCTGTCTCAAATAAATAAATAAATAAAATGTATAATTTAATGGCTTCTAGTAAATTTACTGAGTTGTACAAACATCACCACGATCAACTTTAAAACATTTTCATCACCCTAAAAAGAAACTGTGGCCCCTTAGCTGCCAGCCCACCCCCATCCACCTGCCGCCCAGCCCCTGGCAGCCCCTCATCTACTTTTTGCCTCTCTGCATTTGCCTGTCCTGGTGCTTCATACAAATGAAACCACAGAGTGGGGCCTTTGGCATCTGGCTTCTTTCACTCAGCGCAGTGTTTTCAAGATTCATCCACGTTGTATCATGAATTAGACTTTCTTTTTGTTGGTGAATGAAGTTCCATGGTAAGTTTTTAAATGCCTTCTCTGTCATTCCCAAGAGGCTTTTAGATATGGAACTGGATTCAAATTCTGACTCTGTGTTGTGTGACTTGGGCCCCTGTCTTCTCTCTGTGCCTCAGTTTCCTTAATTGCACATATTTGGGAGCACCCTTACCTTACAGATTGTAACCAGGGTTTGAAGATCCTCAGTGGGAGGATCTGCCTAGGCTCCAGGGCTTGTAGTCACAGCCAGCTTGATCCCTGTCACTCTGAGGCTGACATTTCCCTGTGAGAGCGAAACCACTGACAGAGCAAAACACAGACAAGGTGGTTTGAGACATTGATGTGGTAGAAATGAAATAACGTGGTGGCTATGTGAGGGCCAGCGACTTAGATGGGTGGGTCAGAGGGTGTCTCTGAGGAAGTGACCTCTTACTGAAGGATGAGAAGGGAGGGCTGTGGAAGATGTGGGAAAGGGCATCTAGGAGGAGCAAGGAGTGCAAAGGCCCTGGGGCCGGTGCCGATGGGCGGAGAAGTCTCAGGAACAGGTGGGTATGTGTGTGCACCTGTGTGGACTCAGACATACACACACGGTGAGGGCGAGCCTCTGGACCTGGAGCAGCCCGACCATGGTGGGCAGCATCTCTAAGGCGCAGTCCACTGAAGCTAAGTGAGGTGTGTATTGGGGATTCAAGGAAGACCTGTGGCCTCTATGGGCCCACATCACAGCTGTGAGGAGAGTGACCCAGGGGCAGTTTCTGTCATTATCCATGTTTAATTAGGAAGTAGCTGCAGGGTCCGATGCATGAGTGAGATTGAGTTTTTTTTGACAAGGTGACATGTGACATGGTGCAAAAGGAGATAGTGAAAAGTGAGTCCCCTCTCCCTCTGTCTCCCAGCCCTCTGATTCCTCCCCAGAGGCTGACACCATTCCTGGAGTATAGTACGTTCTTCTGGATTCAGCCTATGTGCTCACAGACATGTGAGTTCAGGTGTCTGTTTGGGTGGTCTGTTTTTATTTTTATGCCATATTTTTCTGCCTCTTCCTTTGGCCACTCTCAGCTTGGAGATTTTTCCAGGGCAGGGCATGTTCAGCTGCTCTATTTCTGTTGAAGGGTGCTCAGTGTTGCCTGGCATGAGTGGGCCATATGGATTTGAGCATTCCTCCCCCCCGCCCCCGTACTGATGGGTACACAGGTGTTTGCCATGTTTTTTTTTGTCCTTTCATTTTGTCACCCTCAGTAGAGTGCTGTGGCGTCAATGGCTTGCAGCAACCTCAAACTCTTGGGCTCAAGTGATCTCCTCGCCTCAGCCTCCTGAGTAGCTGGGACAGTGTTCGGCTATTTTTAGAGATGGGGTCTCACTCTGGCTCTTGAACTCATGGGCTCAGGTGATCCGCCTGCCTCGGCTTCCCAGAGTGCCAGGATTACAGGCGTGAGCCCTGTGCCTGGCCTGAGTTCCCACCTTTGTAGCAGTGCCATGATTTTCCTGGTGCACACCACTCACCTGTTGCTAGAAACATGTGGAAGGAAGTGTTGGCAGAGGGCGCAGGCGGCTCCCTGGGGCCCTTGTGACTCACCCTGGCTTTCCCTATTTGCTCATCCCACCCAGGCTTGCCCATCTCAGATCCAGATGATGGAGATGTAACTCCAAGCAGCCTGCTATATGAGTGGGAGGAGATGCCCTCCCAGGCCACAGTGGCTACAGTGGTCACATTACTGAGGAGGCTGTGCCTGGCTCAACCCACCAGCTTTGAGGTAAGTGGCTTCTCCAGCCACAGCCCAGAGTTCTCTCTGGGACCAAGTCCCTGGAGCCCTCCTCTTCCCGCTCGTGTTCTTTATGGCCCACCTCCCAGATGTTTAGTATCAGGGCTGCTACATGTGGTTGGGCAGGTTGTCCACTGCACAACTGGGCCTGGTTGCAAAAACAAGGATGATGTCTAGATGATGTGTCTCAAGCCAGTGGCCCAGTCCAAGTGGAGAGGAAGGCTTTTTCTCAATAAGCTAAAGGGCTTGCTTTTGTTACCTGTTTAGGGACAAACTAGTCCTGTTGGACCTGTGGTCTAATCCCCCAGGCCTAGAGATCTGTCAGAAGTCTGTAGTTATAGCTAAACCTCAGCATTGAGGACTTCTTTCCACAACCAAGTCAGAAACAGGTATCCCAGGCATTGCCCCAGAAGTCCCGAGTGCTTAAAGTCAAGGGGTAGATGTGACACGGAGGGACACAGCCCTGACGGGCTCAGAAGCCTCTGAGATGCCTGGCCAGTTCCTTCCTTTGTGATCATCCAGTGTTTCTGAGACAATGATGTGTGTTCTTCTCCCTGCCTGTTTTGTTTTGAGGTAGGGCCCTGTACCAATGTGTAAGAAGAAGTCTTTGTGAGAGAAAGTTTAGCACACTCACTCCCTGGGGAAGGAAAATGATGTCATTGTATTCAGGGCCCGTCCATATAATCTGGGGTGACCGAGTCTCAGGATCCTTAATTACACCTGCAAGGCCCTTTTCCTGAATCAGGGCCACAGTTCTAGGGCTTAGGGCATGGACTTTTCTTTTTGGGGCCGCCATTTGACCCACCTGCACTCGTACTGGGCACTTACTATATGCTCAGGCAATAAGCAAAGGGCCTCGCTTTTGTTATCTAATTGAATTCCATTAGTAAAATTCTTATTGTGCCTATTTTATAGAAGAGGAAACTGAGGCTTGCAGAGTTTGAGAAATGTACTCAAAGCCACCCAGCTAGTAAGTGATAGAGCAGGGTTTTTTACCCTAGGTGCTGCTGACAGCTTGGGCCTGAACTTTCTTTGCTGGGGAAGGAGGCTGTCCTGTTCATTGTAGGACAGTCAGCATCCCTGGCCTCTACCCACTAGACACCAACATCACCTGCTTCCATACCTGTGAAAGCCAGACTTCCCTCGGGAACACAGTGTCCCCAGTTGAGAACTGCTGCTCCATGGCCTGTGCTCTCACAAGTGCATTGCTGAGGCTTGAGAAGTAGTGGGGAAGACAGGCCTGCTTCCTCTCTTCAGGGCCCAGCAGCCCTCCCTGACCCCTTGCCCAGATGTTTCCCCTGGCAGTGGTGACTCAAGGCAAGGTGTGCTGTGGCCTGTGTCTCCCCTCCTGGACACTGACTATTCTGACCTCGGAGGGCACCGTGTGGAGTCCTTTACTTATAGCACTTAAAAGAAAATATTCCCACCAGGAAGTTCCCCTGGGCTTGAGGGGTGAATTGCTGAGGACCCTGTTCCTGAAAATGACTTTCCAGGGTCACGTCAGTGCACAGCAGGCAGCTCCTGGGCTGTTTGGAGGGCTGGGGGCCTACCTGGTTGCTATGGGGACGGACTTGTGGGCTTCTGCTTAAAATGCCTTTGCCCCTCCTCATTGAAGGTGGGCAGGAGGCAAGATCTGTTTTTCTGTCCGGAAACAAAACCAGGACTCAGTATTCAATAGAGAGCAAATCCCCTGCCTGCTCCTCTGTAGAGAGGCCCCAGCATTTCCATGTGGGGGGCAGCGGGTGGGAATGGCCATAGGCGTCCCCAGGGAGCAAGAGGGGAGGAGGCAAGTGAGCCTCTGGCAGGTGGGGAGGGATGCAGGGTGGGTCAGGCTGCCAAGGAGGGAGCCCAACTCCTCACTACTCTTGTGTGTTCCAAGAATAGGGAACCCAAGTCTCAGGCGTTAATTAAGGGCTGACTGTGTAGCTGTGAGTTTTAGAGACAGTGCAGTGATGTGCTGAGGCTGGCTCATGCTGACTCAGAGAACTTACAGGTAGATTTCCAGGAATCCTGCAGGCTGGTGGTTAAAACATTGCCATTTCAAACACCAAGATGTATCAAGTTGGTTGATTAATGGGTACAAATACACACCTAGATACCGGAAATTAGACTTGGTGTTTGATAGATCAGCGGGGTGACTGTAATTAACATTAATCAATTACATGTTTTAAAATAGCTAGAATAATTTGAATGCTTGTAGCATAATGTAAAGATAAATATTTAAGTTACCCCCATTGGATTATATGAATGTGTCACATTATCACAGGTACTTTAAAGATATCTACATCTGGGTGGCGCCTATAGCTCAAAGGAGTAGGGCACTGGCCCCATACACCAGAGGTGGCGAGTTCAAACCCAGCCTTGGCCAAAAACTGTAAAAAAAAAAAAAAAACAACTACACCTAATATGTCTCAATCAATGAATAAGTTTGCAAAAATAAAATGAATAATATTAGAAACAAAGGTGATAAGTACTCAAATTATTACTGCCTGGTTATTTTGCTACATCTCACGGTCATCCTGAGGTGAGCTGTGTCTGTTTTGATGTACTGTGGAAACACCTGTCATGCGACATGGCTCATCTCTCCCCCGTGTGTCTGCAGTGATTGCACATTGGTGGCTTGAAAGGTCCCCCGTGGGAGTATTTACACCACAGGGAAATTGGCTACACAGTTGAAGTGGCTCACATTTGTAATCATATCACTCTTGGAAGGGAAGGCGGGAGGATCGCTTAAGCTCAGAAGTTTGAGACCAGCCTGAACAAAACGAGACCCCTGTACGTCCCATATCTACAAAAAACAGAAAAAAGCTGGGCATGGTGGTGAGAACCTGTAGTTCCAGTTACTTGGGAGGTGAGGCAGGAAGATTGCATGAGTCCAGGAGTTTGAGGTTGCTGTGAGCTATCCTGAAGCCCTGGCACACTAGCCCAGGCAGCAGAGTCAGATTCTGTCTCAAAAACAAAAGAGCAAATAAATGAATAAATAAATAAGTAAATAAGTAAATAAAATTTCTCTACAATGATTGAGTATAGAATGCTGGCTTAGAGTATGGGTTTGGGAGCTGGAATCTGGGTTTAAGTCTCAGCTCTGCTGCCAAGTGGCTGTGTGGGTGCTGGCACTTGACTCAAATGCCCTCTGATTGTCGCTTTTCTTCTTTGTCAAGTGGGGATGATGAGAGCCCTGGTCATAGGGTGCTGGAGAATTAAATGACAGGGTTCAGATAATTGGACACTGCTGATACATGGTAACGACTCCTTACCAAGTAACCAGTGATTGTGCTACTGTTATCATTATAGTATGTTGCTGATGGCAATGGCGGCTTTCCTGCCTGGGTATCTAGGCAGGAGCCTCATACCACTTGCCTCCACCCTGGACGCTTCCCAGCTTTGTTCTTTTCCTGCCTCAGAATATTTTTTTTCCCTGATGGAGGATGAGTGTCCAATGACCCCTTCTACGGTGCCTGGTTCTGCAAGGCTGAGAAGCTTCCCCGGAGCAGGAGGAGAGTTCCAGGGTAGACCCTAGCCGCCTGCACATGGGCAGATGCTCAGCCAGGGATGGTGGTGTGCCATCGCACATGTGTCCCTTCCCAGCCAAGGAACCAGGGATGATTTGCAGAAAGGTGGCCTCCAGCCCGGGGGAGTGCCGCTGAGCCTGTTAGGAAGGAGGGGAGAAGTCTGGAGTTGAGGGTCCTCAGGGAAGCTGCCCCAAACTGGATCAAGAAAGAGTCTTAAGGAAAAAAAAGAGTCTTTGA
>CAUYQV010065238.1:0-19498 GCA_963574575.1 Galagoides demidoff | reverse complement strand
GCCATTTTTTGGTTGCAGCCATCATTGTTGTTTGGCGGGCCTGGGCTGGGGATTCGAACCCGCCACCTTAGGTGTACATGGCTGGCGCCTTAGCCGATTGAGCCACAGGCGCCGAGCCTCTTTTTAATTTTCTTTCTTTTTTTTTTTTTTGTAGTTTTTGGCCAGGGCTGGTTTGAACCCGTCACCTCAGGCATATGGGGCTGGTGCCCTACTCCTTTGAGCTACAGGCAACACCCCATTTCTTATTTAACAGAAAAATTTCTTTCTTTATATGTTATGTTTATGAACCTATTATTTTGCATATTCATATTGCAAATATCTTCTCCCAGTTTTGGCTTACCATTCATTTCTCTCAATAATTTGTTTTAATGAATTTAAATTCTTATTTTAATAAATGGCAGTAATTTTATATGTTTACTTCATAGGTAATTTGTACTATTTTTTTTTTGAAGAGCCTGATTGTTTTAACTTTCACATATGAGTCTATGCTCCATTGTTAAGTAATTTTTTCATGTTATAAAGAATCCATGTCCTCTTCTTAAGAAATATGCATAATCCAAATGACCCATCACCATTCTTGAGAAGATTATTATATCTCCTTGTAGTATAGTGGAGTTTTTATCCTAAATTAGGTGACCATTTTGTATGGGGCTATTTATAGACTTCCTATTCTTTTTTTCTGGTTTATTTGACTGACCTTGCACCAACATCACACTGTCTTACTGTTCTTTTAATAGTTCTTTGCATCTATTAATGTACATTTTCCAACTTTGTCCTTCTTTAATATTGGGGGATCTTCTAATTCCTTTGTATTTTCATATACATTTTAGAATCATCTCAATTTCCTCTAAAAATCTTGGGAATAATATTTAGATGTGTGGAATTTTATTGCATCTATAGATTTAGGAAGTAGTCACATGTTTAAATATTTTCTTCTAATCTAGAATATCTTCATATCTCTGCTCCTTAGGCCTTTAATTTCTGTCAGTAATGTTTGCAGTTTTGAAAATTAACCAGGACTTTTCTAACTCAGATTTTCAAACTGTCAGCTCTACTGACATTGCGGGTTGGATAATTCTTTGTTGTATATAGAGTGGGGAAGGTCAAGGGTGCCGTCTTGTTCATTGTAAGGTGTTTAGCAATATCCGTGGCTTTTGCTGACTAGATAGCAGTGTACCCCACAACAAATTGGGTCAACCAAAAATGTCTTCATACACTGCCAAACAACCCAAGGTAAAGATCACTCCACTTGAGAATTTATTGTATTTTCATTAGATTTATTTCTAGATACTTTCTTTCTTTAATGGCATTATTTCTTTTTATAACATTTCATGATCTAATGTCAACATAAGGGCTTATATTAACAAAGCAGACTCATGCACACCTTACCCAACATCAAACTTAACTAATGATCTATAAGACATATGCAAGATCCAAGTGCAGATATACCATTTAATTTGGAGGAGACTAAATTTGTCAAATGTAGCTTCTGAAAAATATTTGTTAGATATTAGCATACATTTTAGTTTTGAATTAATAGAGAAATTATTAAAAATATATGAAAATAGGTAAAGATCATTTAAAAAATTATACAGAGGCTGGGTTTTAATCCCAGCATTCTGGAAGGCTGGGACAGGTGGATTGCTTGAGCTCAGGAGTTTGAGACAGTAGGCTCAGTGTGCCTATCCTCAGACCTCTGAGAGGAACTCACAGATGCTCCAGTAGTGGATGGGGGAGTGTGATCTCCAGGCTCCTAACATATGAGGCCACTGGGTTAGGTAGTACCAGAACAGATGGGCCTGTCCTTAGGCCCTCTCAAGGTACGCATGGGCACAGGCTGTGGTCGGCAGGGTGGAGAGTTTCCCAGGCCTCCTAGTGAGGTGCTGTGGTGGCTACAGCACTGGTAGTGGAGACCTGACCTTCAGGATTGCTGTCAGTGACAACAGCTACAGACAGATGGGTCTCAAGCTTTAGGGTAGGGGGCAGGTGTGCACTGGCCCCAGCTGTGGCAATGGCAGCAGTGGGGTGAGTGTTCTTGGTGTATATACAAGTATATGGTGGCCCTGCTGCTAGAAGGCTGGAGAGTCACTGCCATAGTACATGCTGTAAGCCCTGGCAGCACCTGCAGGTGGGGAGAGCCAATCTTCAAGGTATGTGCAAACGCACTGCAGCACGACTGCTGGCGGGGTGGGGTTGCTGGCATTGACAATGGCCCTGAGCAGGCAGGTTTCAGGCTCTGAAGAGTAGGAGAGTTATGGCTTCTTGGTGGCAGCCTTTATGGTGTGCTGTACCATCTGTTTCTTGGGCACAGAACATTGTGTGTGATAGTGTTCAAGACCTTGCCATTTCACAGGTTCAACCACCATCTTTCCACTGCAGCCCACTAGGTGGATGTAGAGGGGATATCAGTGGGGGACCAGGGATGTGAAGCTATAGAAGATATTGGGTCCAAGGGCAGAATGCAGACTTGTGGGTTTAGGTTCTCAAAATGGTGCCATGCTACAGCTGTCTGGAACTTGAATCATGTGTGGGGCCCAGCATGAGCCTCTCCCTGGAGCAATGCCATCAAACCATCTCCAGGAAACTTCTGATGCTAACTTTAGGGCCTGCAAGGGGGGACGGCCTCTCCCACAGCAAGAGTTGCAAGATTCTGTGGTAGAAATGTGGATTGCTGGTGTCTCCCCTGTACCCTTTTTTTGCACTGAGGATCCTCTCCAGCCTCCCAAACAATCCAGGCTGAGCTGGCTGCTTCATTTCTCTCTCCTTTAGTGCCTGCAGTATTTCCTGTCACTTCTCTGTTGAATTCCAGACTTCTCTCTTAGACCCTCTGAAGTGTGATTATCTACTCACTTTTGGTTCTTTGGGAAGAAAAGAATGCTGGATGCTTTTATTCAGCCATCTTGAAGTCCCTCTCTCCTGTATAGCAATGTTGATGTTTAGCTTGTGCTAAGGACTTTTGATCCATTTTTTAAAATACGTTTTAAAGTTTAGCAGGTAATGTCTTAAACTGACTTGCTTTTGTTCAGTGTAACAAAACATGAATTACTGCATATTAAAAAATAATAGCATTAAATTATTTTAAGGGTCTTGATTCTTTTCCAAAGTCAATCACTGAATATTTTTATTACATCTAAGCTTTTATTACTAAACCACAAAAATTAACAGCCTGTTGACTACAAAATTTAATTTTATTTCTTATGCTCATAAAATGGTATAAAAATTTATCACACAAAAGATTCTTATTTTATTTTTAATTAGGCATCAAAACATTTAAACTAGAGAGAGAAATGCCTTTATTAGTCATTAAAGAGCATTTAATTTTCAGGGCTTTACACAATTTGATAAATTAGTTTAAAACTTTTTAAAGGAAAAAACAAATGACAAAATATAACCTATATTATAGAACATGCCTCTTTCTTTTTTTTTTTCCTTTCTGTTTTTTGGCTGGGGTTGGGTTTGAACCCACCACCTCCAGCATACGGGGCTGGTGCCCTACTCCTTGGAGCCACAGGAGCCATCCAAACATGTGTGTTTCTAAGATTGGAAGTGTGATTAAAGCAAATCTTAAAAGTGACTTTTAAAAATAGGGGGGGAAGTGTTCTGTCAGTAAAAAAGGAATATCAGGCATCAATCTCAGATTCACAATTAAGGAGTGGTGTCTAAGGCAACTACTAATTGTGGTTGTTATACAGTTATACATTCTAAATTAATAGATTGACTTCTATAACTTCTAGGTTTTTAGGGTAGGGGAGAGAAAATATAGCAATTATATTAGTCATTATCAGTCAAGGTCCTGGTAAGGAATATCTCTGCACTCAAGTTTGGTTATAAAGGGAAGTTTAGAAAAATGACTCTTTACAATGGTGAGAACATAGTTTAGAAAAAGCATCGAGGGATGATGACCCACTCCTGTGTAAATAACAACAGACCACCATTACCAGCCCTGGGTATAGGAAGCTAAGGGAGATAGCAATTATGAGATGCAGGAGAAGGAAGCCACAATGATCAGGTTTCCTGACAGCAGACCAGACAAGACGGAAGGGAGCATGGAGGAACGTGAATGAGTGAAAACCCTGACATTGCTCCCTTCCCATTCTTCAGTCTCCTGGCTTGGTCACTGGCTGAAGCCAGAGTCTGGGAGCAAAGATTCTTCTTGAGGTCATCCTTTTGCGACATAGAACAGGGCAGAGAAAGATAGCCAAGGTCTCTATAAGAACATGCAGAAGGTGTTAGGCATAGTAGTGGAAACAAAACGAAAATTACTATCTCAAAAGGCGCCCTCTCCGAGAAGCAAATTCATTAGAACTCCTAACATATAATGTAAAGTAGTGGTCTAAATAAGATTTCACTTGGGTTTCATTTACTTTATCACATTATCTTGATGTGTCCCACAACTTTTTAAATAATATCATCTAAAAGTTTAATCAGAAATATGAAAATCAGTTTAGAAAAAAATCAATCTTCTTAATGACTATGCAGTAAGCCAATAGACTTTAAAATGTTACTGCATGGTAACTGGCTTGGTATGATTGTCCAAGCCCTGCGGGGTTCAATATAAGTGCTATGAAGTGGAATGAAAAGATATGGGAAAACAGAGTTTCTCAATTGATTTTAATAACCTTTGAAATTAGAAATAGATATTCTCTGACAAATGGCTTAACCTTAATTTTCAGTTGAAGTTTTATTGCACTGTAGCTTTTCAAGCAAGTTATGGTATTAAAGAAAAGTGGATTTTGTATATACAGCTTTATCTCTTGTTAATTATAGGTAAACAATTTTCTAATTAAAAAATCATATTCCATTATGATAATCATACTGAAAAATACTAAGGATGGTTAAGATTCTTTCAATTTCAAATGCATTTGGAAACTTTATTGTCAGTATTTTAAAATTATTTACAATAATCCAGCATCATAATGCTGAGTTGTTTCCTCACCTATGTAAGAACTGTGTATGTTTTATTATTAAAACAGTTTACTTTAAATTTGTACCTACACAGTATAAAGTAGTGATTTGTACCTAATTAGTAATAATTGCATTAACTATATGTGTAATTATAGCATTATATAGTTACATAGATATCATTCTATTATTCATTTTGATTATCATTTATTACAATTAATTGCTCTTGCAAAGTAGATCTTCTGATAATTAAATAATGGTCACTTCATGCTAAGTAAAAGTGATTACCTATGCAAATTTATTTCTGTACTATTAGTTGCCTACTCAATGTTTATTTTTCTTGTCTTTTTACTAACAAAACCTCATTTGTTTTTGGTGGCAGTGTTTCCAACTACATAACACTACTCCGGAATTGTTCTCAGCTTACAAACAAAACATAAGACGGGAGTAGGTTTCTTGGAACACTTTTGCTTTCCTAGTGGACACACTACCTTGTCCTCCTTTTTTCTTCCTGCCGAAACATGGATGTGAGCCTGGATGTGATCAGTTATATTGTGGGATTGTGGGTCAGCAAGGATGAGAATGGCAAACAAATGTTTAGATAGCAGAGTGGAAAGAGAAAGAGCCCAGGCCACTGGTTATATCATGGAACTACAGTGTCATATTCAAACTTTCAGTCCCTGCAATTGTTGCTATGTCAGAAAAATTAATCCCTATTCACTAAACAGCAGTTATTAGGTTGTCTGCTATCACTGTGTGAATGCAATTTTAACATTGCCCCTTTAATATTATATATATTATACATATATGTGTGTATATATGTATGTTAATATAATATGTTAATTATAACATATGTTATTATGTTAACATTAATATATAATATTAATATTAATTCATATTATATATATAATCTCCAGGCCTTTCATGCTTTCCAAAATCTGTACATTTAAAACACCTCTTGTTGGAAATTCAGAATCCTGGAGATGGTGTTGTCAAGTCCTCTTACTATTACTAAAAATGCTGATTATGGTTTAGTGTGTCTTTGGCAGGACCTAGGGCTCTGCATTTCTTTCTCTTTTTTATTGTTTCAGGTTCATGGAAGGTACAAACAGTTAGGATACATTGTTTCCATTTGTTAGGCAAAGTCCCTCTTATAATTGTGTCCCACCACAAGAGGTGTGCCATGCACTATAACCTCTCCTGCCTCTCCCTCCTTGACTCTTCCTGCTCCCTCATTCCCCTGCCCTCCACTTTGAATTGATTTGAGGTTTTTGTAGATTCTAGTCAGCAACCCTTTATCAGATTTGTAACGTGAAAATATCTTTTCCAATTTTGAAGGTTGTCTATTTGTTTTAATTGTTGTGTCCTTAGCTGTGCAGAAGCTTTTCAGTTTAATTAAATGTCATTTGTTTATTATTGTTGTTGCAATTGCTACTGAAATCTTCTTCCTAAAATATTTCCCCAGGGTGACATGCTCAAGAATTTTTTGTACATTTTCTACTGAAAGGTGTGGTTCCAGTTTCAGTCTTTTACATGTGGTTATCCAATTCTCCCAGCACCCTTGTTGAATAGGGATTTTTTCCCCCAATGCATGCTTTTTGTTTGGATTATCAAAGATCCGATGGCTATACCAGATTAATTTCATGTCTTCATTTTCTATTGAGTTCCATATGTCTGTATCTCTATTTTTATGCCAATACTATGCTGTTTTGATCACTGTGGACTTACAACCTGAAGTCTGGTAGATGATACCTTTGGCTTTATTACTAAGAACAGCCTTGGCTATATAGGTTTTTCTATTTTTTCCATTTCTTCAAAGTCTTCTTCTTACTTCTTCTTTCCTCCTCCTCCTCTTCTCTTTCATTTCTTAGTTCTACATAATTCACTTTGTAGAGGTCCTTTGCCTCATTTGTTATACACATTCTTAGGTATTTCTTCTTCTTGTTCTTCCTCCTCCTCCTCCTCTTTCTTCTTCTTCTTTCTTCTTCTTCTTCCTTCTTCTTCCTCCTTCTCCTCCTCCTCCTTCTTCTTTTTTGAAGCTATTGTGAAAGGAATTGTGTCCTTGATTTGCTTCTCAATTTAGCTGTTACCAGCATATATAAAGGCTACTAATATGTGGACATCAATTTTATACCCTTTGAGACATTACTTTATTTCTTGATCACTTCCAGGAGTATTGTGGTTGAATCTCTGGAGTTCTCCAAGTATAAAATCATATTGTGAGCAAAGGGTGAGAGTTTGACCTCTTCTGCCTCCATTTGAATGCCCTTAACCTTCTTCTCTTGCCTGATTGTACTGGTTAGAACTTCCAGAACTATGTTGAACAGTAGTGGTGATAGAGGACATCCTTTTCTGGTTTCAGTTCTAAGTGGAAAGCTTTCAGTTTTACTCTATTCAGTATGATATTTTCTGTGGATTTGTAACAGATGCTTCAATCAGTTTAAGAAATGTGCCACCAGTGCCTATATTCTAAATGTTCATGTTAGGAAAGGATGCTGAATTTTGACAAATGCTTTTTCTGCATCTATTGAGAGGTCATATAGTCTTTGTTGTTGCTTCTATTTATATGGTGAATTACATTTATTTATGGATTTGCGTATGTTAAACCAACTGTATATCTCTGGGATCAAGCCTATTCCATCATGGTGTATAATTATTTTAATGTGTAGCTGTAATCTATTTGCTAAGATTTTGTTATTTTTGTATCTATATGCATTAGTGAAGTTGGTCTGTAGTTCTTTTTTTAGTTGAATCCTATTCTAATTTTGGGACCAAGGTAATTTTTGCTTCATAGAACATGTTGGGGAAGATTCCTTCCTTATCAATATTTTGGACTAGTTTCTGCAGTATAGGTAAAATCCCTTTATTAAAGGTTTGATAGAATTCTAGTGTGAAGCCATCTAGTCTAGGGCTTTTTTTTTTGAGGCTTTTATATTATTTATTCAATTTCTGTGCTCGATATTGCTCTGTTCAAGAGATCCATTTCTTTCTGTTTAACTCTAGGGAGCTGGTGTGATTTTGGATATTGGTCCAATTGGTCCATTTCCTCTAAATTGTCAAATTTCTGGGCATAGAATTTTTTGCAGTAGTCAGAGATAATCTATTATATCACTATTACATCTTTTATTTCCTCTTTTTCATTTCTGATTTATGTTATTACAGATCTTTACTATTTCTGATTAGTTTGGCCAAAGATTTATCAATTTTGTTTATTTTTTCAAAAAATCAACTCTTTGTTCTATTAATTTTCTGAATGATTCTCTTGTTTTCAATTTAATCCATTTCTGATTTAATTGTGGTTATTTCTTCTCTTCTGCTAGCTTTGAGATTAGAGTGCTCTTCCGTTTCCATTTTCTTAAGATGATTAAGTAGTTGATGTGCTCTATTTCTGGTTTTTGAATGTAGGCATCTAAGGTGATGAATTTCCTCCATAAGGCTGCTTTTTCAGTATCCCACAGGTTTTGGTAGCTTGCAGCTTGTTTGAGGAATTTAATAATTTCCTCCTTTATCTTTTCCTTGAACCAACTATTCAGCATAATGTTGTTTAATTTCCATGCCTTTGTGTGGCATAAAGATTTATAATCAAATGGAGTTCCATCTTTATTGTCTTATAGTGTGAATAGGTATCAGGCATAATTTTAATTATTTTAATTTTATTTAGTTTTGATTTGTGTACTAGAATATGTTCTATTTTGGAGTATGCTTCCTGGTCTATTCCTTAACTTTGGGATAGTGTGTTCTGTATATGTCTATTAAGCCAAATTATTCTAGGGTCACATTTATGTCCCTTGCTTCTTTATTTAGTTTCTGTTTAGAGGATCTGTCCAGTTCAGCCAAAGGGATATCAAAGCCTTCAGGTATTATGGTGGTGTAGGATATCATATTGCTCAGATCAATTATGGTCTGTTTCATAATCTGGGAGCATTTAAATGGGGTGCATAAATATTTAGAATTGATAAGTCTTCTTGTTGTATCATTTCCTTGACCAGTGTGAAGTTCTCACCTTTGTCTTTCTTAACTTTAGTTGCTTTAAATCCACCTGTACCTGAAAATAAGACTGTGACTTCTCCTTTCTTCTGATTTCTATTTGTCTGAAATATTGTACTCTACCCTTCACCCTGAGTCTTGTTTTATTCTTCAAGGTGAGGTGTGTTTCCAGGAGACAGCATATAGATGACTGGTGCTTTTTTATTCAATCAGTCTGTGCATCTTCACTGCGGAACTCCAGCCATTTACATTGAAAGAATTGATAAATACAATAGAGTTCTATTTATCTTATTTTGTGAAAGTTTGTTGCTTTGTTTTATCTTTTGCACCATTGTAGAAGCTAGGTTTTGTCTTTTAGTTTCTGGGTGTTTACTTTGCTGGTGGTCCATTATGTTTGTCAGTGTGGAGAACAGGTATGAGTATTTTCTATAGAGCTGGTCTTGTGGCAAATTTCCTCCATGTTTTCATGTCAGTAAAAGACTTGATTTCTCCATCAAATTTGAAGCTTAGTTTAGCAAGATACACGATTCCAAGCTGAAAATTGTTTAATTTAAGAAGGTTAAAGGTAGATGTGCACGGTATTCTGGCTTGAAAAATATTAGCTGACATCTGCTGTCACTGTAATGGATCTTCCCTATCTAGGTCAGTTGGTCCTTATTCCTAGCTGCTTGCAGAATTTTCTCTTTTGTCTTGAATTTGGAAAAGTTCATTACAATGTGTCTTGGAGAGGCTCTATTTGTGTCAAGACAATTAAGTGTTTGATATCCCTCAAAAGGAGTGCGTTGGAATCCTTGATGATGCTAGAATTTTCATTTGTGATATCCTCCAGTAGGGCTTCCATTCCTTGGGTTAATTCATATGTTTGAATGCTTTATGAAGTTCCATAATTCTCTCTTCTCTTCTGTCTCTTTAAATGCCTGGGTTAGCTCAAGAGCCTTATCTTCTAGTTCTGAGATTCTTTCTTTTCCATGGTCTAATCTGTTATTCATACTTTCTACTGCATCTTGATGTTCCCTGATTGACTCCTTTAATTACTTAAACTTCTATATATCCTTTCTAATTTCTTCATGTCTTTCATTGATTATTTGGGTGAATTTTTGGATTTCGTTTTTGTTATTTTTCACTTTCCTTTCAAATCCCTTCATTGTTTTGCCATCCATATTTTAAACTCCTTTTCTGTCATTTCATATTTTCTTCATAGGTGTAAGATCCCTTATAGGGGTTGATTTGTGCTGGTTTTTCATGTTGCCAGAACTTTTCTATTAGTTCCTACTTATGTGTCTTTTCTTTTTGTTCACTTCCTTCCCCTACTTTTCCCCCTCATTTTCTCCTTCTCTTTAAATGAGCTCGTTTCTGTGCTTAGGTTTTGAAGTGTCCTTTTGGCATTAAGGCCAAAAGAAAGAGAAAAGAGTGAGAAGGGAGATAAGAAAGAAAAAAGGGGGAGGGGGCTAAAGGAAAAAAAAAAGTAACAACGAAGAGAAGAAGGAGAGAAAGAGAGAGATGGGAGTAATAGTGGTTTTCAGCAGGGTGCTTCTACCCACATCCACAATTCCAGGACTCTGGGGTCAGTATAGGTAGCTCCATCAAGGTCAGGAGCTCCTTAACAGCGTAAGTTAAAGCAAGACCCACCTTTGCCAAATACAGAAAAAAATAAGTAGTATGATACAGTGGGGACCTACCAATACTATCCTTCCAAAGGCCAAAGCTAGAAGGACATCTTTGACCAGAAGCTGAAAGAATGCCAATGCCTTGTTACCCAGTCCAAGCCTCAGAGGTAAGGATCTGTTCCATAAATAGATTACATAGTGAGATAGAATAAAATAGATCAGAAAAAAGGAAAAAAAATATTAAAAATATATAAAATTATTAAAAGTGAAACTATATAAGATGTAAAAAAGAGATATCTTAGTTGTTTTTTCCTATCTTCTTGGAGCATGCACTGATGTCTAGAAAACTATTGCAATATGTATACTTTTATTTTTTATATGTACGGGGGAAAGATGAGAGAAGAAGCAAAATCTCTACAAAAAGACAGAAAAGAGGAGAGAAATAGAAAAGAAACAAAGAATAAATTGGGCAGAAAACCCACAACAAAGCACTTGCTATTGAAGAAAGTAAAAGTGAAAATATAAAATACAACAAAACAAAACAAAAACAAGGAAAAATTGGGGAAAAAAGTATACATATTGTAATAGTTTGCTGGATATCAGTGGGTGCTCCAAGAAGATAGGAAAAAAAGAGAAAAAAGATATAAAATGCAATTATTGCCTGGACATCAGGTGGCACTCTTGGGTTAGGAGATGCAGAGCATGCAGGCTGATTCTGCTGTCTAGGATGGAGGCTGGAAGCCACTATGTAGTTGCCAAGGAGACCTGGTTCCATCTTTCCGATTTATTTGCCCTCAGTCAAAGCTTGGTTGCTTTGTTAGTATTCATTCTAGGTGGGATTGGGAGCCTGGAGCTCTTGCTATACTACTCAGGAGATATGCCTCAACCTTCCAGACAGTGCCCCTTGGTCACAAAGTAGCTTTCCCTGGGGGAGCGGGAGCCAACCAACTCACCCCAAGGGTGGCTGTCCAAGCTCAGCAAGTGTGCCAGATTTGGCTATGCACAAGGACCCTGTGCACTATTCCTCTGGGGTGGTCCTCCTACAATGGCGGCCCCTATTGGCAGCTGAACAGATGAGAGCTTCATCTTGCCCAGTGGTTCAATCCCGGTAGCCAGGTGCTGTTCAAGTTCATTCCCTTGCTTAAGCCCTTCCAGGGTAGCTCCTGCAAGCAGTCAAGTCCAAAAACAAAAACAGAGCCCTGCAGAATAGGGCTTCCTAGTCTCTAGCCCTCTGCTGGAGGGCCAGTTGGCCTATGCCTAGCCCCAGGCACTTGTCTTCTGTGCCAGCCTTCCACTGCTCTTGACCTCCTCATTGGCTCCTATTGTCTCCTGCTGCTTCACTGAGCCCCTAGAATGATGTTTCTAGGCAGGACCCCAGCCAGAGGTGGCTGGAGTCCTCTCCCCCTGGTTTCACCATGAGTGGCTGCTAAGGGGATGTCTTTAGTCCATGAGCTTACTCATGACTTTCAGTTTTAATGT
This sequence comes from Galagoides demidoff, assembly GCA_963574575.1. NCBI lineage: Eukaryota > Metazoa > Chordata > Mammalia > Primates > Galagidae > Galagoides > Galagoides demidoff. Next base: position 7,523 of record CAUYQV010065238.1, on the reverse strand, counting down.
ATATACTGCATATTGAAGGATAGCATGTCAACTCCCCACCTCAGGCCAAAGCTGGGCACTTAAGAGGCCATTTCAGAATTTTATCAGCTTTACAGCTATTAAGTTATGAGATACATAGTAGGACCAGTGGAGTCCATGGTCTCATGCCATTTTTGTACTTCCTGTGCCATAAAATGAGTCCTTAGTATCAGTCACAGCTCAACCCTATGTAAAACGGTTCTTGAAAATTCTCAGTATTTTTTTCCCTGAGAACGCAGTTCTCTGGATATGCATGAGAGATCTGTGGGAGATCAGAATATACCATCCCATAAAATGAAGGATTGTTGAGCTGAAGACAACAGAGAAGCAGATACAGAAAACTTTCTGCCCTCCCACTGTTTGGCTAAACACAGAACAGGGATTTATAGAGACAAAAGGTATCCAGCAACCCCACTTCTCCCACAGAGAAAATAGTTTTAGACCCTTACCTTCTGGAGAAGTTACCAGACCAATCTACATAAACAAGCTTTCCTAACTAGCCTTTAGGGTTTGTTTTTTGTTTTGTTTTGTTTTGCCTGCTCACAAGTTGCTAAAGACTCAAAGTTCTTTTCCTTTGTCTTATCGTTTCTCTAAAAATTTACTGTTCTTGGGCCGTGCCTGTGGCTCAAAGGAGTAGGGTCCCAGCCCCATATGGCAGAGGTGGCGGGTTCAAACCCAGCCCCAGCCAAAAAAAACCTGCAAAAAAAAAAATTTACTGTTCTTTGTTGAAGATGCTATTGAAGCTGGAATGTAAAGCCATTTCTTTGAATTCTACTCATTCTCTGGATGCCTCCCATTGTATATATGAAATACACAAGTTAATACAGTTTTATTTTTCTCTTACTAATCTGTCTTTTGATAAAAGAATCTATTTAAATTAAGAATTTATAGGAGCTAAAGAAAAAATATTTGTCTGTCTAGGGACAGATAGGGAATTACCTACTATCACTTCTTGGCGTTACAGGGTTCTTCATTATTGGCACCAGGGATCTCTTCCAATTGGGAATGAAAATGGTTTGGGTCTAGAAATTGAGCATGTGTTAATTTCTGCATTGTAGAAGCTGACTTCAGCCTTCTAGTTACCTGCTCTTGGTATTGGTGTTTGTGGGTTATATAAATCAAGAAGTACTCTTATTGACTACCTTTCAATCTGCTCCTAGAGCCACTTTATTTAATATATTAGTTCTACTTTTAATTGTCAACTGTGCTTTTTGAGGGGTCAGAAATGTTCTTTTAAATACCAGAGAATCAATGTCTGCCTTCCAGTTTCATAAAAAAAAAATCTCTTATTCCTCAAATAATGACTGGTGGGCATTTGTAGATAAATGCCACTGCCCCCTCAGATTTTAGGGAACTATGTTTGAGGTGTGAGTCCAATACTGTGCCTGAGACAAGGCCCCAGTGGACAACAGTAGTGAATTTCTTATTTCATGTTCTTTCCTTCTATGGCTTTTTTTCTTACTATCCTGTAATTGCTAACCTAAGATTAATGTACAATAAAATACTATTTCCGAATCTACTTAGGATGGGAGAATTTCAATTAAGCAGTTCATGCCAAAAGTAAATTCTTGATATGAGATAATGGAATTGGATTACTCACCAGCTAAATGTCAACAGAGTCCCATTGGTGGTGGTAAATAAAATCTGATAATCCCTGAGATTCTGTGACATCTCTAAGATCTTCATTTGTTGCAAATGGGGATGGCTTACAGGTAGAAAGTGATGCATAGGCTCGTATAATATCATGGGCAATTGAGAGATACAGGATATGATATAAGGATTATGTAATTCATTGGTCATTATTAATTGCCATTAAGGTATAGAAAGAAGAAAATAACTGCTGTTGGCACTGAAATCAGTGTACAGTGGAGAACTCAGAAGGTATTTGAAGAGAAGTTTTCCTCCTACAAGTTCACTGTGCTATATCTTTCCATTTTCGTACTGGAAAAGCTCTGGAAAACACTGGTAAATACCACATTAAAATGTTAAAGTTGTGTTGATGCATTTGTACAAATCAATAGCATTCAGAAGTAAAGACTGCATATCAATAATTATGGCTTGGATATCAATTTTAATATACAAAATAATAGATTTTTTTCAAATATAGACTCAATTTTGTACAAATAAAAATATTTGTAGATTTTTGTAGATTCTTTTTGCAATGGTCTATTCCTACATAACTCAGATGTAAAAAGTTTACATATAACTAAAAACAAAGGTCAGTTTCTACTGATTGGCAATTAGAATGTTGTATATATAAATTGCTGGAGTTTAAATTACATACACTCTAAGGAATATTTCTAAGTCACAGTGAGAACATCAGTCTTGCAAAGTGACTTGTAATTTGGTCTCAGAGGCTCTTTATGACAAAAGCCCTTAACAATTTATCCTGGGCAACTGACTGAGTCTAGCTTCTTTTTTCAAACTTTAGAACAGCAATTGAAACAGCAAATGTTAGCATTGGAATCATGTATCACCCATGTTAAAATGGAGTGTTAGCATTGGAATCACCCATGTCATGAATTTCCCAATATTTATTTTCTCATATGAAACAATATATTTGTAAGTCTATGTCACATAATTACTAATACACACAGAGTGGAGAAAACATTTGCTTTTTTTTGAGACACAGTCTCACTATGTCACCCTCCGTAGAGGTGGGTGACAGCTCACAGCAACCTCAAACTCTTGGGCTTAAGTGATTCTCTTGCCTCAGCCTCCCAAGTAGCTGGGACTACAGGCACCCACTACAATGCCTGGCTTTTTTTTTTTTTTTTGTCATTGTTGTGTAGCAGGCCCAGGCCAGGTTTGAACCTGCCAGCCCTTGTGTATGTGGCCAGCACCCTAACCACTGAGCAACAGGTGCTAAGCCTTGGAGAGAACATTTAATCTCAAAATTGACCATCAAATTCTTACTGTGAAGGAATTGCTACTGCTGAAGAAAAGACCCTGTTAAGTTATTTAGGGTGGAAAGTATTATTCTGCAGAAGTCAAGGCAATAAAAGAAAAAGCTTAGCTATTCTACAAGATAGGACAAAAAAGAGAGCCTGCTTTTTACCCCGTCCTCTTGCAAGGAAAAGAGGGAAAGGTCAGAGAAGGAAGTGATGAGAAAGTTATAGGTCAAATTCAATTTGGATTAAATGGTGAATTAGAAATGCTTAGTGGTATGGGTGGCTCTAGAAATGTTCCAGAACATACATGTCTATGTACAACGTAATTGCTTAGCAAAATTTCTGCTTCTTGAAAATCTTGTATTATTGATTTAATTGGAGACAGAGAAAAAAAGTACAGCACTTGGGTTAAGGTTATGCACATATGAAGGAATGACCAGAAAACAGAAAAAAATAGAATCAACTACTTTACCCTTCACCTAGCATCTGCAGAGGGGATTTAATATTGGTTTGAATCAATTTTATATTTATCTCAACTGAGAGTTACTAACTGGTGTAAAGTTCATACATATTTACAATGATCAGTTTGAAATTAAGTTTTACTATGTATTATGCACTCCCAAAGTCAAAAATTATTTCACACTAATTCTCACAGAATACTAAAATTTAGTACATTCTTTAATACAGATGCTTCTTGACTTATAATAGGTTACATCTTAATAAACCTATCATAAGTTGAAAATTTTGTAAGTTAAGAATGCATTTAATACACCTAACCTCAACATTGCAGCTTAGCTTAGGCTATCTTAAACATGCTCAAAAGACTTACATTAGCCTACAGTTGACAAAACGATGTAATACAAAGCCTATTTTATAATAAAGTGTTGACTATTTCATGCAATTTATTGAATACTACTTGAAAAATGAAAAAAAAGAATGGTTGTATGGTCACTTGAAGTATGGTTTCTATTGAATGCATATTTCATTCAAATTATCATAAAGTCAAAAATTCTTAAGTAGAACCACTGTAAGTAGGGGATTGTCTATATTGTGAATTAATTCATTTTTGTTTATTTGAAAGATGAATAAATGTTATGTTTGTATTGGGTCCCATAGGTTGTTAATAAAGAATTTTGGTTGTGATCTCAATTTAGTGCATATTTGTATATCTAGGCATCAACTAGTGTTAGATTTCACAACATGTGTTACCCACTCCCAAGCATTGGTCTACTTTTTTCCTTACAAAATTTCAGGTTAGTTTGATGAATTTCTATGGGTTTCTACAGCAAAATAATATTACAGTAAGAACAATATTATAGGAGAATAGGAGTAAAGATTCCATAAACACTGGTCCACGAGTATTTATTTCATGCCATAAATTAGAAGGATCAAATATCTGATCCTTTACATGTGACTAGATAATGGATACAAAAAATACAGATACAATGAATAAGATCTAGTATTTTCTTTCTTTCTTTTTTTTTTTTAAGAGTTTCACTTCGTTGCCCTCAGTAGAGTGCTTTGCCATCACAGCTCACAGCAACCTCCAGCTATCAGGCATAGGCAATTCTCTTGCCTCAGCCTCCTGAGTAGCTGGAATTACAGGCACCCACCACAACACCTGGCTATTTTTTGTTGCAGTTTGGCCAGGGCCAGGATTGAACCTGCCACCCTTGGTATATGGGGCCGGTGGCCTACTCACTGAGCCACAGAGATGGCCCAAGATCTAGTATTTTCTAGCACAATAGGTGACTATAATTAACAAAAATTTATTGTCCATGTTTGAATAATTAAGAGTACAATTGAAGTGTTCCTAACGCAAAGGAGATGATGGATAGCCCAATAACCTGACTTGATCATTATGCATTATATGCATATGTCAAAACATCACATGTACCCCACAGATACGTACAACTACATGTATCCATAATAATTAAAAATAAAATATTTTTTAAAATATAAATTTCTACTGAAACTAAGTACTCAAATTGGGGCAAGTATTAAATAATTTTGAATCTGAGTGCCTTTATACAAACTGAGCTCCTATTGTATTAAATAGTATCATCTGTAAAAGAACCTCCTCTGAATTTACCATCTTTATTCCTTATTCCATTACTTTACATTTATTGGTTAGATGATAAAGTTCGTAAACTTATCTTAGAAAAAGTACTATATACTTCATTGCTGAATATCACATCACCTTTGAAATACCCCCTTAGCCATCTGGTGACCATAGTGAAATTCAGCCCTGAGGAATGTAGCACTTTATCTAGTTTGAGTTCACAGATTTAGTTGTTCAGCCTCTTATGTGATAATGTTACATTTACTATGCATTACATTTTAAACTACACAAAAGATAGATCATATCATCTTTATCAATCTTTTAGTTCATTCAAGGAATTCTTCTCTTGTGTTTCACAATATAGATATGGTTTTAAAACCTATATTATTTATATGTCAATTTAAGATTTAAGAAGTTTTTTTTAAAAGCACACTTTGAGGTGTCATAAACAGAAACCCAGAAATGCTTTTTCCAAATTCATTTCCTAATTTATGAACTTAGCTTTATATTTAATTTTCTTAACATTTTTTTGGTTTAAAACTAAGTGTTTCTTGACTAATTACTTTTCATTTATTGGAAAATTTCTTATATAATCCCTCTCAAGGAATATATGGAAGACAGAAGACTGAATAATATTCGTAAAATTAGATTTTGCTTATGAACAATAGTAATAATACAAGTCAGAAATGCATCATGTATAATCAACAATTTGTTCCTTTTGTTTTTTCTCTTTTGAGGGTTTTAATAAATATATAGAGTAAGTCAATCCATTTATTTCAACTTGTAATTATTATGTAATGAAAATTTCATTAAAATTGTTTTAATAATGATGCCAAAATATTAGCATTTTTAAATCTTTCCTTCAATGCATAATTACCAATATGTATTCATCATTTCCTGATTCAGTATGATATTTAATTCATACTTATCTGCGGTTTTCTATATTCATCAATTGAGCATATTTATAAGAAAACTAAATATTAAAACTTCCATAATAAGCATCAGTAGAGAAAGGAAGTAAAAATGGAGTTATTTAAAACACATTTTAAAGGTGAATATTCAGCTTACAATTTCTAATACAAAGGTATTGCTTTTAAATAGAAAATGTAATATATTTATGCAGGAAAATTTTCAAAGCTTATAAAACAAAAAAGTTGACAAAATATCTGTTCATGTTCAAAGGCAAAGTATAAATTTAAAGAAAAAAATGTATCATAAATTTCTGAAAACTTTTCTAGGACTTCAAAACCTTATTCATCAGATGGGGCTTCAAATTACAGAACTTTGTATGTGAAATAGAAATTTATCCTGTAGAATATGGAGGCAACATCTGGGCAGATTGAGATGAAAACAGAATGCCACAATCAGCTTATAATACAAGCCAATTCAAATGGAAAGAGGCTATTCTCAAAAAAGATAACCCATTTTCAGAATAAAAGAACATACTCAAAACCTACAATTTATTCTTAATGATGCTTCATTTTTCATTTGCTTTATAGTAGCATTCTACCCTGGGGGCAAAGATTGACAGATTATTCCTTAGTTCCTTAATTTTAGCTGTCCCGTTTACTATGACTCTGGGGCTCAAATGCACAAACAGCACAATAAATCAGAAGGAACAAAGAACCTTTAAGACTACAAGGCAAAGTGGAAGGGAGGAAAGTATACTGAAAAATTCCCTTTACATGCATCCTTAATAATTGATAAATGGTTTAGAATGCTGAGTCCAGTTATATACATTTTTAGGACAGATACATTTGTTCATGGTTTTCTCTGTCTACCTTTAAGCAACACAGAGAGTGTTGTATCATATTTCTTTTTTGTTATACTTGAGTCATTTTATTTTAAATTAGAATAACTTTGGTCTGGTTTTAGAAATAATTTGTAACTTGCCATGTCCTCTGTACTTTGAAAGCAGTATATGTGACTATTGTTTTGAAGCAAACTTTCATTTAAACACCATCTTTTTAAAAGATATACATTGTTGGCAATAGTCATTAAAGTCCTGAATTTAGGGTTTCTTCTTAAATAAATCTAAAACTTCTAAGACAAGCTTTAATTCACCAACTCCAAGTACCAACATTTTTTAAACTCTTTTTCTTTTTTTATTAAATCATAGCTGTGTACATTAACGCAATCATGGGATACAGTGTGGTGTTTTCATATATAATTTGAAATATTTTCATCAAACTGATTAACATAACCTTCATGTCATTTTCTTAGTTATTGTATTAAGACATTTATATCCTACTTTTAGAAAGATTCACTTGTACCCTTGTAAGATAAACCATAGAGGTGATCTTGAATTATTACAGACCAAATCTTCATACAGGTTTTCTTTCCTGATTTACATGTTTTATAACTTAAAAGTTGAATGGTTTTATGTGTGCTGAAATATTATAGATAATTTCTTTTTCTTTTTTTTTTTTTTTGAGACGGAGCCTCAAGCTATCCCCCTGGGTAGAGTGCCATGGCATCACAGCTCATAGCAACCTCCAACTCCTGGGCTCAAGCGAGTCTCCTGCCTCCGCCTCCCAAGCAGCTGGGACCAC
>CAUYQV010065231.1:0-38334 GCA_963574575.1 Galagoides demidoff | reverse complement strand
ACAGCTTTTAACTAGAGCACCTCACTGAGGCTGTGCCTGTGAGCCACAGCAGAGACAAGCCAGGTTGTGAGTTACAAGCCATCTTGGGACTCTAGCCCACCCTTTTCTGTCCTACTCAAAATAGTCTTTTTTTTTTTTTTTTTGAGACAGAGCCTCAGGCTGTCCCCCTGGGTAGAATGCCACGGCATCACAGCTCACAGCAACCTCCAACTCCTGGGCTCAAGCAAGTCTCCTGCCTCCGCCTCCCAAGTAGCTGGGACCACAGGCGCCCACCACAACGCCCGGCCCTTTTTTTTTTTTGGTTGCAGCCATCATTGTTGTTTGGCGGGCCCGGGCTGGGGATTCGAACCCACCACCCCAGGTGTACATGGCTGGCGCCTTAGCTGATTGAGCCACAGGCGCCGAGCCTCAAAATAGTCTTTTTTAAAAAAAAGCTTTTGGGGGCCGGATTCAGTGTCACGTCTGTAATCCTAGCACACTGGGAGGCCAAGGCAAGAGGATTGTTTGAGCTCACAAGTTTAAGACCAGCCCAAACAAAAGTGAGACCCCATATCTAAAAATAGGTGGGCACCTATAGTCCCAGCTACTTGAGAGGCTGAGGCAAAAGAATCACTTGAGCCCAAGAGTTTGAAGTTGCTGTGAGCTGTGAGGCCACAGCACTCTACCACGGGCAACATAGTGAGACTGTCTCCAAAAAAAAAAAAATTAATTTAATTTTAAACAAAAGCTTTTTGGAATGTTAGATAATTGATATAATTGTACACGTGAGTACAACTCCTCCACTAATTATAAGAAAAATAAACCATTCATAAATGCCATCCAAAGCTATTGTACTTAAGCCACTTTTTGTGCTGCATGTGCACCCTTCCTAAATTGAAGGAAACCCCTCTTTATGAATCCACATACCCTACCTCACCTGGGGAACAAAGCGACTTACATCCTCAGCTTTCTTTGTGCCCAGGTATAAGGTGGGCAAAGGATACACTTACGTGTTGCAGAAGCACTCAGCATTCCCCACTGCCTGTAGAACAGAAGTCCCCAACATTTTTGGCACCACAGACCTGTTTCAATTTTTCCATGAACTTGGGGACAGGGATGGATTAGATAGGAAGTGGGGCTCAGGTGGTGACACAAGTGATAGAGAACAGCTATAAACACAGATGAAGCTTCCCTCATCGGGTTCCTAACAAGCCATAGATTGTAGCAGTTCCCAGCCCAGGAGTTGGGATCACAGAGGGATTTTTTTTTTTTTTTTTTTTTGAGACAGAGAGTTTCACTCTATCATCCTGAGTAGAGTGCTCTGGTGTCATAGCTCACAGCAACCTCAGTCTCTTGGTCTAAAGTGATCTTCCTGCCTCGGCCTCCTGATTAGCTGGGTCTACAGGTGTACACCAGAACACCTGGCTATTCCTTACATTTTTGTTAGAGATGGGATCTTGCTCTTGCTCAGTCCAGTCTCAAACTCCTGAGCTCAGGCAATCTGTAGAGGGCTTTTTCTCCTCTGCTCTTGAAATGGGTAGGCAGGAAACAGCTTAAACTCAGCAATCCTCAGTAATAACTTTGTAGGTGCAAGTGATAAATACTAGCCCTCCCTCTTTCCTCTCCCAGTGAGAGAACTCAGAGGTGTGGGTTTCCCAGAGTCTCCCAGGGGAGCCCAAAGGAGCAACCTGTCCATTAACTCACCCTGTCCAGGTTCCCTTCACTGCCTCTCACACTTCCCCGCCCTCAGATGGGCTCTTCCTGGGATCTGGGATCACCGTCAAGGGCAAATACACATCCTCAAATTCTCCCCACAGGAGCCCTGACTTAAGAAGAATGGCCTGAGACAAGAAGGGTAGCCCAAGAAAGCCTTCCCCTCTCAGTTCTGAGAGAATCCAGAACTAGCTTTACCTCCTTTCATGACAAATCCTATTCTTTCAAAACAAAATAAAGAAAAACAACAAGCATGACCCTAAGCATCCCTGCCCATCCTCCCCTGGCTCTGATCCCCAGGCAATTTGGACAGAGCCCCCAATGATTCTCATTTGTGCAGAGAAACAAAGCAGCCCTGTTCCACATAATTAACTTCTTCCTACATTTCCTAGCATGTCTTTTGAAGCAAACAAACCATTTTCTCTAGACATAAGAAATATTGAATTGTAAAAGAGAAGCAAGATTTAAATGACGGGGAGAGAAGGCCTCTGTGGTTTTCCTAAAATAATTGTCTGAGCTGGTCGGGCCTCACTGGAGTGCTCTCTGCAGCAATGTAATTAAATGCCTGGGGTTTGGCTGGCAAATCTCAGCACAGATCCTGAGCTTTGCCCATCAGGTTTCAGTTCAGATGTGTAGGTAAGTTCATATCCCTAGGAATCCCCTAGGAACTTTCCATGTTTGATAGTCCAAACACTGGCTTTTCCAGACCAGATCTAGCTTGGAATCAAAGTCATGAACTCTCAGAGGTCAGAGCCTTATCAAGGGACAGAGAGTGTCCTAACCTAAGGGCAATGCTTAGAACTGCAGGAGGGAGAACACAGGAGTTAGTTCTCTGGGTTCAGAAATCTTCAGTCAAGCAGTCTGTCTCACCTCGGTTGTGGCAAATGAGCTGGGGAAGCCAACCATTCTCTTTGCTGAGAGAATGGTTCAGAGTTTAATATTCCTGCTAATAGGCTTCTATGAGGGTAAGCCATGCAGCTCAGTGACTGTTCACAAATCATCTTTTCTGGCTGGGATTTTCCAAATACTTTAGCTGAAGCTGTTGCTCCCATTAAACACCAGTTTCCATAATAGGTCCTCTATTAACTGAGTATGAGACATGCAGGAAAAGGCTTTCTTTCTTGCCAATGGGCCCAGGATCACTGTCTCATGCAGCTCTCCAGCTTATGTCTTGGTCCAAAAACAATTCCTGCAGCTTCCCAGGGCAGAGGAATCACAGGGAACAGCATGAGCACTGGCCACTGGGAATTAGCCAACAGGAAGAGAGCAAATGGCTGCCTCTTAATAAAATGAGTATATGATTGTGTTTGAGGCTGGATAATTTAATCAGGAAGCCAGGCAGCTTGGGGCTTACATATTTATTTCTACCCTGCCTTGTTCCAGAGAGAATTCTAAGTGGCTTACAAGGATATGTAAAATACCTTAAGATAGCTCCAATTAAATATGAGTGCGGGGATTAGATGTTTCTGGAGGGCTGTTTGCCAATCCATAGCCAAAGCTTTAAGGTTTCTGTGTTTACATTTTACCTGGTCAAGCCAAAACTAAGAATTCAGCTCTAAAAATTCAGCCCCATGGACCAGGCTCAGTGGCTCATACCTGCTATAATCCTAACACTCTGAGAGGCCCTGTTGGGAGGACCGCTTGAGATCAGGAGGTCAAAACTAGCCCAAGCAAGAGCAAGACCCCGTCTCTACTAAAAATAGAAAAATTACCCAGGTGTCAAGGCAGGCACCTGTAGTCCCAGCTACTTGGGAAGCTAAGGTAGGAGGTTCCTTGGAGCCCAGAAGTTTGAGACTGCAGTGAGCTAGGCTGTACTCCAGCCTAGCCAAGAGAGTGAGACTCTGTCTCAAAAAAAAAAAAATCAGTCCATGGATATTGTGGGACAAGCAATCAATTGCTACAAGGATGCTCATTAAAGCAGTATTTAAAATTGAACAACTAGGATTTTCTCCCTCCAGTTGACTGACAATAGGAGGATGGATTTAAAAATTTTAAGATATCCACAACATGGAGTACTACACAGTCATACTAAAATTTGGGGGATTAACAGGGATTATTTTAATCCAAGTTTCCTCCAATGAACATGTATTGTTCTTATAAAGATTTTTTTTAAGTTTCTTTTAAAAACTTATTTATTTATTTATTTATTTTTTGCAGTTTTTGGCTGGGGCTGGGTTCGCACCTGCCACCTCTGGCATATGGGGGCCAGCACCTCACCCTTTGAGCCACAGGCGCCGCCAAAAAACTTTTTTTTTTTTTTTTTGGCAAAAGAGAAAAAGAAGAGAAACAAAAAGCAGGGACGTAAGACAGAGTCAGAAAATGAGGCTAAGAAAAACGTATCCCTTAGAAACCTGAACAATCAGCATATGGCCCGGCCATAAATTTGGTTCTAAGCAACTTAGCAGCCAAATCCAAAAGGGAAAGCTGGTCATTTATGCGGTTCTCAATGTCCTGAAACAAAAGTACGCCAGATGCTCAGAAGAAAGTCAACTATTTTGGGCAGGGATTTCTCCCACGGTCCTCCCAAAAAGGATTCCACGTGATGTCAACAGCATCTTTCCGGACAATATCCTTACGATAGAAATGACTTGTTTCCTCTAATTATTTCTTACCCCTCTTGGGATGGTAGAGCAGAGCTGACTGAAAGGCAGGGTCCTGGAATCTGCTGCATTTATCCTCTATGTGCCTCCGTTTCCTCATCTGTGTAATGGACATACTTACCTATCTCACTGGGTTCCTGGGCATGTAGTGAGTGCTACATAAGTGTTTGCTACTACTACTTTTTGCTAATTAAAAAATTTTTTTGAGACAGATCAGCCTAGCTCACAGCAACCTCAAACTCATGGCTTCAAGCAATCCTCTTGCCTCAGCCTCCCAAGTAGCTGGGGCTATAGGCACTGCTACAATTTCCAGCTAATTTTTCTATTTTTCGTAGAGACTGGGTCTGGAACTACTGAACTCAGGGACCCTCCTGCCAGAGTGCTACCCTCATATCACACAAAAGGCCAATTCAGTAACTTCCTGAAGTCAAATGGTATGAGTTTTAACACTGAACAAAGATGATTCCACAAAACTGATACACCCAGCGTTCTCCTCAGTCTCATGGAGTTGGGGTCATGAGGCAAAGAAAGTGCACCAAGGGAGAGAAGAAAGTGAGGGATGGGCAGGGCATGGTGGTACATGCTCATAGTCCCAGCTACTCAGGAAGCTGATGCAGGAGGATCGCTTGAGCCCAGGAGTTGAGGCTACAATGAGCCATGAAGATGCCACTACACTCCAGCCTGGGCAACGGAAAACCCTGTCTCAAAAAAAAGAAAGAAAGAAAGAAAAGAAAGTGAGGGACAGAAAGAGACACTTGCTCCATCTTAGTTCCCGTGTGGCCCAGCTGGCTTCCTGTTCTCAAGCATGTCCTTGATATAACCTGGCAGGGAATGTCTGGGGGTGACCTGTTCATCTTAACTGGCAAAAAACTAGGCTCCTGGTGCCCAGTTCTTTCTACTTATCTTCCTCTTCATGGAGCACAGGGTCCTGGTTCTCACCTCCAGGCCTCTGCACAAGCTGGGCCCTCTGCCATCACCATGCTCCATCTCAGGGCTCTCTCCTATTCCTAGGGCTCAAGCATCAATGTCACTTCCAAAAGAAGCTTCAGATGTCACTACCACGTTTCCCGTCTCTCAAAGCATCCTGTGCATTTTTCCTGAGACTCTATTCTTTTCTGTGCATACATCGAGCATTGTTCTAAGCACTTTGCATGTGCTAACTGATTTAGTCCTCTTATAACAATGCCAGCAGGCGGGAACTGTCGTTATGTCCTTTTAACAGATAAAGAAACCAGAGTAGTGAGAAGTCAAAACTCTTGGCCAAAGCATCACAGCCTCTTAAGTGGTGAAGCCAGATCTGAACACCAGCCATGGGTTCCACAGTCTACACTAGCTTGCTGCACCTCTGCTGGCCTTCTCCTCCAAATACTGATGAAAATGGCCATTAGGATCTCATTGATGGTACCACTGGTTTAAGGCCTCCCTCTGTCCCTGGGGAGGAGATGGCATGGGATGGGGAGTTTGGTCTGCTCTGCAAACAATTCATTACTCCATGCGCAGAGCTCAGCACAGTGAATGTTTGTTGAGTGATCAGATGCTGATGGGCCAGTGCGACAGACAGCAAACATTTTCATTTTCATGGATCTACCAAGAATTTCCCCCTTCTGCCACTGAACTGGCTTCTGTCATCCCTCCCTGGGAGGGATTGCCTGAGATCAGGCTGCAGACAGGCACCCGGCAGGCTCAACCAAGGCTGTGGTGTTTTTCTCGGCTGGGATGGCAGAAGTGTGATGAATGATGGGGGACATGTTTGTCTGCCATGTCTGAGCTGTGAAGGGGCCATGTCCCTTTGGAGGGCTTGAGATGATAACAGGCTGCCCTTGTCAAACCTGAGGTATTGGGCAAATCTCCCCTGAGTGATAAGCTTGACAGCCCTTAAAGAAGATATCAGCTTGCTGGAGCTGTGCTGGAGCTTCAGGGGCCTCTCTAAGCCCAAGCAGTTGGGGCTTTGCCTGGGAGAGTTTGTGGCTGAGGCAGACGTTGGGATAGAGGGCAGCTGCCAATTCACCCATTCATTCATCCATCCATCTATTCATCCATTTTTTTTTTTTTTTGAGATGGAGCCTCAAGCTGTCCCCCTTAGCATCACAGCTCACAGCAAGCTCCAACTCCTGGGCTCAAGCAAGTCTCCTGCCTCTGCCTCCCAAGTAGCTGGGACCACAGGTGCCCGCCACAGCACCTGGCTATTTTTTGGTTGCAGCCATCATTGTTGTTTGGCAGGTCGAGGCTGGATTTGAACCCGCCACCTTAGGTATATGTGGCTGGCGCCTTAGCCACTTGTGCCACAGGCACCAAGCCCATCTATTCATCTATTCATTCACCCATCCACTCATTTATCCAATCACACGTTCATTCATTCATGCATTTCTTCAGCCACTCATTCATCTATCCATCCATTCATTCATCCAAACACCCATTCACTCTTTTGTGTATGTGGCCAGTGCCCTACCCACTGAGCTACAGGTGCCACCTTGACCTTCAAGCTCTTCATCACCCCAGGGCCTTTGAACCCGCTGTTCCCCTTTCCTTCACAACCATCTAGGTGAACAATGATGAGGGAATGCCTGAAAGTGGACATAGGGGAGAAGCTTTTTAGAGATAGCGTCTTGCTTTGTCACCTAGGCTGGAGTACAGTGACATAATCACAGCTCACGGTAGCCTTGAACTCGTGGGCTCAAGGGATCCTCCTCCCTCAACTTCCTGAGTAGCTGGGACCACAGGCACATGCCATCACACCCAGTTAATTTTTAATTTTTTGTAAAGACAGGGTCTTGCTCCTGGTCAGACTGATTTCCAACTCCCTAGTAATCACTTACTGACCTTCAATAGAATTACCCACATTCGCCACCCTCTGAACAAAGGCTATTCACTTGTACTTAGGCCCCACTGGGATATCAGGTAAACCATAATTTCCCCTATGTACACATTAATATTTTGCATGCCATCTCTCTATTAATCTGCCTTTTTTTTTTTTGAGACAGTGTCTCACTATGTTGCCCTGGGTAGAGTGCCATGGTGTCATAGCTCACAGTAACCTCAAACTCTTGGAGATCACTTAAGTGATTCTCCTGCCTCAGCCTCTCAAGTAGCTGGGACTACAGGCACCTGCCATGACACCTGGCTATTTTTAAAAACCAGTTCTCTCTCTGGCTCAGATTGGCCACAAACCCATGAGCTCAGGCAATCTACCCACCTCAGCCTCCCAGAGTGCTAGGATTCCAGGTGTGAGCCACTGCCCCTGCCCAGCTAATCTGTCTTTGGTTAGCTGATTTTTTTCTTTCTTTTTCATTTTCTTATCAAGTGAGTTGTTACACTTTCCTCAGTGGATTCTGACTCTGTCAGTTGATTTTTCAGTGATCCTCCAGAGGGCAACAAGGATGCTTTCCCTTGTTCCCTACACTCATCTCTGGGCGGCTTTTCTATCCCCTATCCAGGTTTTCATCTCTCCAGGCACCTACATAACAAATTCCCTGAATTAATACCCTTGAAAGGTCTAGAAGAATTCAGTTTAGTAGCTGCTTAATAAACATCTGTGACGGTTCAGGCAGCTGTAGAGTCCAATAGCACCAGCTGCATGGGTCTAAATTCTGATCTGTTCCTGAGAGAAGATACTCCGGAAAAAGTAAGGTCTAAGAGAACAGAGATCTTCTCAAGGAGACCCCAAGGATATACTTGTGAGGTCCTTCCCATGGTGACTCAGCTCTTAGGAATTTGTAAAACTTAACTTCCTGAGACCTAGAAACACTTGCTTCTGCTTCTGTAAAAGCCCCCAGTTCTGTAAAAGCCCAAACCCAATTCTCTAGCTTGATTCAAACTGTCCAATGAGAAAGGTATGTATGGGCCGAAACTTTTTGACTGGTGTTAAAAAGAAGACTGAGCCAGTCAAGGAGCTTGGCCATTTTGAATTCTTCTGTGCAGTTGCTCTGCTGGCTGAAATAAAGCCCTTCCTCTTCTAAACATGGTGTTTGGGTGTTACTTTCTCCACTGGGCCTTGTCTTCCTGTAACATTCTGATCTTCCAAGACCTTCTCGATGCCTGTCTTTCTTCCGTTCTTTTCTTTCTTTCTTTCTTCCTTTCAGGCAAGGGCTCACTCTGCACCCAGGTTGGAGTGTAGTGTCATCATCATAGCTCAGAGCAACCTCAGACTCCTGGGCTCAAGTGATCTGCCTACCTGAGCCTCCCCAGCAGCTAGGACCCACAGGCACCCACCACCATATCCAGCTTTTCCTTTCCCTTTCTCTTTCCTTCTCTCTTTCTTTCTTCTTTTTGGTAGAGACATGGTCTTGGTCTTGCTCAGACTGCTTTCAAACTCCTAAGCTCAAGCGATCCTCCCTCCTCAGCCTCCCACAGTTCTAGGATTACAGTGTGAGCCACCATGCCCAGCCTAAGCAAGCCCTTATGTTGGAATAAGTTTAGATTTACAGGAAAGTTGTGAAGATGGTACAGAAAGCTCCTATATACTCTTCACCCCAGTCTTCCCCATGATTAACATCTTCCATAATCAGCATGCATTTGTCACAACTAAGAAAATAACATCAGTGGCTTGGTACCCATGGCACAGTGGTTATGGCACTGGCCACATACACCCAGGCTGGCAGGTTCAAACCCAGCCCGGGCCTGCTAAACAATAATGACAAATGCAACAAAAAATAGCTGGGCACTGTGGTGGGCACCTGTAGTCCCAGATACTTGAGAGGCTGAGGGAAGAGAACTGCGTGAACCCAAGAGTTGGAGGTTGCTGTGAGCTGTGACATCACAGCACTCTACCAAGGGCGATGTAATGAGACTCAAAAAAAAAGAAAGAAAACAACATTGGTGCATTATTATTAACTAAACCCAGACTTTACCCAAATGTCCCCAGTTTTTCTACTTGAGTCCTTTTTCTGGTCTAGAATTGAATCCAGGATCCCATGATACATTAAATCGTCATATCTCCTTAGTCTCCTCTGGTCTGTAGGGATAGTTTCTTTGTTTTTGTTTTTCATGACATGGACAGTTTTGAGAATTACTAGAATTTTGTAAAATGTACCACTGGTTTTTTATTTTTCTTTGAGATTGTGTCCTGCTTGCTTTGTCACCCAGGCTGGAGTGCAGTAGTGTCACCACAGCTCCCTGCAGCCTTGAACTCCTGGGCTCAACTGATTCTCCTGCTTCAGCCTCCCAAGGTGCTGGGATTACAGGTGTGAGCCACCAAGTCCAGCCTCCCCCCACTGGCTTTTGAGGCCAGGAAGTGGGTCCTCATTTCCCTACACCCTGAGGGATGTTTCCCCAGCCTGTAGCTCAACAAGTAGCTGCTTAAGAGACACTTCTGGATGAATGAATATTTGAATGGTCATCACTGAGAGCTTTGTCTTCCTGAACTCCATGTTTTGCAGAGCATCCATGCCAGAGGCCAGATCTACAAAAGTTCACTGCAAAATAAAAGCTCTTCTCCTTTTAGAAAGATTTGCTTTTGATCCTTTCTTTGTAGACATCAAGGATTCATTTCTTTAATATTGAGGAGCTTTTGTACCAAAGAGAAGTAGCCACATTTGCATCAACCCTCTCTTTTATTTTTCCAAGACAAAAGAGAAAGAGAGAGAGGTATCTTTTCTAGCAAGATGGGGTTTCTTCCTTCCTAGAGTTATTCCTTGATTTCACTTATCTTTCCACAGCCTTCAGGCCTCTGTCAGGAGGGCAGGGTGGGAATGAGGGTTCTGGAATTATCCACAAACCCTGAGGTCCTCTTTGCTGACAGCCCAAAGAAGCTTAATTAGAACCCTGCCAAATTACCCAGACTAAGTCAGCCTCAGGAGCTGGTTCAGGAGGCTGGCTGGTGATAGAAATTAATTACAGCATTATTTTCCATCTCTCCAAAGATTCACTATTTGCCACGGGAACCAAAAACCTACCTTTGGGTACAGAGTACATGTTGCTTTTTTGACATTAGCTGGTTGGAAGTGGGAATTCCTTTTAACCACGCAAGACTGCAGGTCTGGTTACTTTTTGTTTCTCAGCCCTGAGAGGCCAAGCTAAAGGCAGGGAATGTGAAGAAAAATGTCCCCAGTGGGGTTATTTCCCCTCCACTGAGGTCTCTACTGCTGGAAGACACCAGCCCAGATGTAATCTCTAGCCTGAAGTTTGTCAGAAGTAAAAATGAGCCTGGTCGAACTTTTCAGACACTTCCCTCAACTTACAGGAATTCAATTTCTGGCCTGGGTATAAATTTGCAGTCATCAGCACCAGCAGTAGGGGCTGGGGCTGGGCACATTGGCTGGGGATGGATTTCTGAAATCAATCCGGTGGTGTGTGGAAAAGGTCGTCGTGGGAGAAATTTATCTTCTGTAGCTGGCAGAGGCTTTCTCACCAATAGCAAGGGACGCCTCTGTACAAAATGGAAGTGTTTGCTGCAAGACACCTGGGCGGAGGCCAGAGGAAAGAGGGAGGCCTTGAAGGCTGGAGAGTGTGGCCAAGAGGTAGCAGGGATCAGTCTGCCAGCTAATAATTCAACAGGGACAGCCAGATGCCAGAAATGCCTGAAAACCTCCGTGGACTCCTTCCTGCTAGGGACCCAGTGTGCCCTTGGGGGATAGAAGTTAATTTGGGACCCAAACCATTTATCACTTGGCTGCACCTCTGACACACATTCCAGGGTTTTATTTAATTATTTATTTATTGAGACAGAGTCTCACTATGTCGCCCTTGATAGAGTGCTGTATAGGGTGACCAGACGTCCCGCCAAAAGACAGTCCCACTTTTGAACAATTTGTCCCGCATCCTGTGGCATTTTTAAAAAGTCCCGATTTTTGGAAAGAATGCACAAACGGGCAGGAGAACAGGAAGGGAATATACAGTTTTCGGCTGGCATGTGGCTATTTCGCTAGAATATGAGTTTTATATTATTTTTGTTAATTTTATAATGTTAAACTGTAATAATAACAAATAATTGTTGAGAAGTGATTATCGAGAACTGCTTATCAAAGTTTGCATTGTTGTCAGGCCTTGCCCTGCCCTGTCCCCGCCCCGCCCCCACCCCCTACTCCTCCCCACCTCCTCACCCTCCAACCCCCACCATGTTGTCCCGCTTTACAAATGTTAAAATCTGGTCACCCTAGTGCTATAGCATCACAACTCACAGTAACCTCAAACTCTTGGGCTTAAGTGATTCTCTTCCCTCAGCCTCCCAAGTAGCTAGAACTACAGGCGCCTACCACAACACCTGGTTATTTTGTTGTTGTTGTTGTTGTTGCAGTTGTTTTTTTTTTTTTTTTTTTTTGAGATAGAGCCTCAAGCTATCCCCCCTGGGTAGAGTGCCATGATATCAAAGCTCATAGCAACCTCAAAATCCTGGGCTCAAGCGAGTCTCCTGCCTCAGCCTCCCAAGTAGCTGGGACCACAGGCACCCGCCACAACGCCCGGCCATTTTTTGGTTGCAGCCATCATTGTTGTTTGGCGGGCCCGGGCTGGGGATTCGAACCCGCCACCTTGGGTGTATGTGGCTGGTGCCTTAGCCACTTGAGCCACAGGCGCCGAGCCAGAAATGGTGAATTTAAAAGAGAGTTAAGAAGTTGAAAGATCCAGCTCAAATGGAATATAACAAGTAGGTGCAAAAATGGTGAATTTAAAAGCTTTAATCAAGAGAGTTAAGAAGTTGAAAGATCGGCTCAGCGCCTGTGGCTCAATTGGCTAAGGCGCCAGCCACATACACCCAAGGTAGCGGGTTCGAATCCCCAACCCGGGCCCGCCAAAAAACAATGATGGCTGCAACCAAAAAATGGCCGGGTGTTGTGGCAGGCGCCTGTGGTCCCAGCTACTTGGGAGGCGGAGGCTGGAGACTCGCTTGAGCCCAGGAGTTGGAGGTTGCTATGAGCTGTGATGCCATGGCACTCTACCCAGGGGGATAGCTTGAGGCTCCATCTAAAAAAAAAATGAAGTTGAAAGATCCAGCTCAAATGGAATATGCCAAGAAGCTCACCCTCTGCAGCTTCTCCCATTTTCCCAAGTGTTTTCCACACTGTTCTGGGCACACTTTTCACCTAGTAGTGCTCCACATACCAAGTCTTACTGTTGACTTCACAGAGGAATACCAGGGACCCTGAGGTGTGATGCCATTCAAAGGAGCCAGCCAGGAGCCAATGAGTAATAGATTCCTCCCCAAGGTGTGGGGAGAGTGGGCCTAGACTCTTTTGGAAGGCAACACGGTTTACAACCTAATGGTCTTTTATCACATAAACCCAAGGAGATCTCCAAACTTGATTTTATTTTTCTAAATCTGGTCTTTAAATAGTAAGAACATTAGTAAATCCCATGTGAAAGAACTTATAACGGAGCTGCAAAAGAAAACTGAGGGGTAATAAAAAAAGCAGATTCTGCAATTTCAAAACTGTTTTATAATTTCCTGACTTTGGCAGGCTCATTGTTTAAATATGTATTTTGGGTTGCTGCCAAAAAGGCCCTCCTCCCTAAAGCTTAACAGGTGCTTCATAAAATTCCACCCACCAGGCGATTTGGCTTTTTGAAGTAAAAACATTCAAAATCAATCATCGATACTGTTAATAAAAGCACACTATTCCTGAGTTTAAAAAAAAAATTAAACATCTGTATTTAAGATGTTGAGAGAATAAAATGTTGTCACGTGATTATGACCCCAGACAGGAGAGACATCCAGGAAGATGCATTGACCCTGTACATCATTCTCTTACCAGGGCTGCTCTCATTTTAAATGAATGCAAGGAAAAAGTTTAAATATATAATAAAAACAGTATCAATCACCTCTTTTGGCTCTGGAACAGCAAACAGAGATAGCTTGTCGAATTTAAGAAGCAGACTCTGAAGAGGGAAGGGTGAGGTCTACTTTGATCAGAGTCCCTCCCACCCTTCCCCCCTTATACAGTGAGGGGGGTAAAAATTCAACTTTTAAAAAAGGCAATTTAAATTCCACCCTTAAAATGGGTCCCATCAGCTTAAAAGTATACCATTTACTTCTTTCCCCCCTATTTTTATAGCTTCCTGTAAGTCATACATCACTAGCACATATGACCTCAATTTAATGCACTGAATTTTTCTCTACATTAAAATCTGCTTTTGTACTTTGTAGCTTAATATTCAGTAACTAGGGTAATTCACATCACATTACAGCTTACTATTTATTCTCACAGATGTGAAAGATAGACTTTTTAATAATTATACTCTTTGAAAATTAATGGATTTTAGCCATTTTTAATCAAGAGCAAGGAATATTCTTCCTCTCATTTTAAGCAGTATTACATCAAAACTACGACTATTTTAAACTACCCTAACAATTCCAAAATCTTCACCCTCTCTTTCCTTTAGGCAACAATCTTACCTTTATTTAGCTTAAGAGAATTGGCCATAGACCCCTTACAGCTCTAAATTTCTATGATTTTGCAAAAGATGCTGAGGGATAAAGAAACAGTTCTATTTTATTTTTCTTACAGCCAACATTAAAGTAACAAAGGAGTGTGACTAAGTCTTGATATACTGCTACACAATCTGTAGTAATTAGATAAAGGGAAACAATACTACTGATAATGTAATTCCTTACCTCTCATTTAGTTATTCCATAAACCCAACAATTTCCTCTAAAATTCTCATTCTCTCAGCTGACACAATTCATGGTGGTTTGTCTTTCTGGAGTTTGTTTTACTACCATGGTTTATAATTTATCAGATTTGACAGCCATAATACATATTCATTCACTCATTCATCCTTACGTAAACACGTATTAAATACTTGTAGCTTGTAATAGTTTTATCTAGCAAAACCAATGGAATACTATTTAAAATTAAACAAGTTCTAATGGAACCACATACCAGCAGAAATTACATTTGGAGGAAGTGCTGTGGGAAGAAAAAAAGTTGGGTGGGGGCTCTGTAGCAGACAGACTAATAGCTCCAAGATGTCTGTGCCCTAAACCCCATAATCATAACCTGCGAGTATGTTACTTGACATGGCAAAAGAAAATGCAGAAGTGACGAAGGGTACAGACATTGAGATGTGGAGATTATCACAGGTCACCTGAGTGGACTTGATCTAATCCTAAGAGTTCTTAAAAACAGAGACCTTTTTTGGGCTTGGTTAGAAAGATGAGATGGGAAGGAGAGGAGGAGAGGTTCACATAATGGAAGGGACTCCACACCTGCTGAGGGTGGAGCAAGGGGGCCACAAGCCAAGGTGGGTGGCTGACAACAAGACAATGGGGATCTTAGTCCTGCAAACACAAGGAACTGAATTCTGTCAACAACTCAAAGAGCAAGGACATGGATCTCCCCTGCCCAGTCTCCAGAGACAAGCACAGCCCTGTTAGTATCTTGATAATCTGGTGAGACCCATGTTGGACTTTTGATTTACAACTATAAGATAATAAACGTGAGTTTTAGACCACTAAGTTTGTGGTAATGTATTCCAGTAGCAATGGAAAACTAATGAAGACTCAGACACTGAGGTCCTGGGACTGGCTATGTAATAATCCGTCTAGCCATCTGTCCTTCTTTCATGGAGATACAGTAAAGAAAAGGACAGACATGGCTCCCATGCTTTTGAAGCACGTAGTCTAGCAGGAAAGGCAAACATTAAACAAGAATTAGCCTTAATGCCTGACAAAGGTAAAGCTTAGGGGAAAATCTAGCAGGAGGTTAAGAGAAAGGCCTCCCAAAAGAATAGCTCTAAAAGGCCAGGTGTGGTGGCTCTTGCCTATAATCCTAGCATTCTGGGAGGCCAAGGTGGGAGGACTGCTTGAGCTTAGGAGTTTGAGACCCTGTCTCTAAATAGCCAGACGTTATGGCGGATGCCTGTAGTTCCAGCTACTCAGGAGGCTGAGGCAAGAGGACTACTTGAGTCCGAGAGTGCTGGGATTATAGGCATGGGCCACCATGCCTGACCTTATATATTAGGACTATCAATGTTGTTTGGTGATTCTTTGGTGTGACAGAATAGGACAGAGGACAGCTCCAAATTTCCAGTTTACATAACTGAATGAGTGTTGATGGTATATACCATTTGCCAAAATGGGAAATCCTTAAGGAGAAGCAGGCTGCTGTTTGTTAGGATTTCTGAGGGGAGCAGTGCAAGGTTGATGAGCTATTCCAGATACGGTATTAACTTTGTGGTGGTGAAGGGGTGGACATGTGGAGAAGATTTTGCAGATGTTTGCACCTAAGGGCCTGGAGAAGCTGTGAGGCAAAGTGAGGGCCAACAACAGAGGGCTAAAGAAACATTCAGGGGATGGAGAGAGCACAGGAGCTAACAAAAAACGTGGGAAGAAGTGGTAGAGAGAAAACCGAGAAAATGGCAGCACAGAAGCCAAAGAAAGAGAACATTTCAAGAAAAAAGATTCCCAACAAGGTCAAATACAAGCTGAGAGGAGTATGTGGAATGGGTTGAAAGATGCCGATCAGATTTTAAGAAAAATGAAAAGCGATCATTAGGTTTTGCTACGCAGAGGCCACCATTAACCCCAAGAAGCACAATTTTAGTGAAATAACTAACATCCCTTTGGATGGTCAGACCAGCTTTGAGCTTTTTAGGATATGGCACTCACCTTCCTCTTCTCTCTACCTATTCCTCTTTGGATTTTATCTTTCTAGTTCCCCGGTTCTCAACCTGTGGGTCGAGACCTACAGGAACTGTATTAAAGGGCCACAGCATTAGGAAGGTTGAGAACCACTGTTCGAGTTAAAGGTCTCCTTTCCAAACTAATGATTCAATCTGTGCCCAGTCAGTGTGAAATGGGATGACTTAACCAACCTATCTCTGGGGTAACTTTATAAAACGAGCAATCTTTTTTAATATGCCTATATATGTATATCCCTATACTGCCCCTATCAGTCCCTCTAGGAGTAGAGGGTCACATACATTTTTATTCAGGGTTAATACATAAATAAACACGGACCCAAGGAAGACTTCAGGTCTCCTGAGGGTGTGCTGATATTCTACCTCACGGCTCTCCCTCCCTTGACTGTACAAAAGGGATTTTTCTTACTCTCCCAGCTGCACCACAGAAGCCTTTCTTCTGTCTCCTGTTTCAATGAGCTTCCACTTAGAATGATGCTGTAATTTTGAACTGTACACTTATCTTAGATTTGCTAATTTGAAAACACACATGCACACAACTCATCTGTAAGTAAGATTTAACCACCCAGCAATCTGAGCAGCAGACACAAAATTTCATTTGGTATAATATCTAATACTTATGTGAAGCTAATTAAAGATAATTTGGTCTTAATGAGGCAAAGAGAATATAACAGTGTTAATTTCAAAGTAGGCTGATCCATGAAAGTCAAGTAAAATCACTTCGTAGTCCCAACACTTCCACAGACCTGAAGACTATCTGATGATTTCCACATTCATATTAGTGTTTAGAATAATGCTTTGCATTTGTCTAACGTTTCATAGTTCATCTTCCCATCATTACCTCATTGTATCCACACAACAGCCATGTGGATGCAGGATGCAGACATCATCCCCCACACGCACAGATCAGGAAGACTATAGCTACACAGCCAGTGGCAAGCCGTAGAAAAGAACTGGAACGCTGGGCTAGGGACGCCACATTTGGGGCTTCTTGCACTATGGATCCCACTTCACATTTGTACTATATATAAACTTAAATGGCTTTTTTAAAAAAGGACTTTTAGCAGGGAAAAAAAAAAGTTAAAAAAATACTGCCCATCTGAAGCACTGAGCCATCTTAAAAACTGAGACATTTCTAATTGGCTTCACTTTATGATGTAAGCAGAAGGAAACATTTATTACTCGTGTCTATGAAATCTAAGCATAGTCTAAATGTGACATCATACAAATGGTACTTCCGACAGAGATGACTAAAAAGCATCAGGCACATCTGGGAAACACATTTAAGTATGATCCTCCTGCCATCTATATTTCTTTTTTCTGGTTTTATACCGCTATGGCTATTTTTTCCACATAAACATCTTATGTTAGGGATCCCTTTGATCACTCTGAACAGTCTCAATTCAATCCTAGAACCAACGGACTCTTTTAAGTGTGAGAAAGCAGCCACTTCCCTAAGGTCAACCAGGGGTAGTAACCAATCTGTAACCCTCCATCTGTAATTCCCACTCGAGATGTCAGATTGCACTGTAACAACGGGGTTCCCAGGATTTTCAGAGGGCAGTGCTGAGGCATGCTAGTCTAATGCATCCTTTTTCCTTATTATTACCAAGGTGTCACAACAGAGATTAAAATTACAAGCACCCTCAAATGCCCTAAAATGAACCATATTTTATTTTGACTCTTCCATTTAAAGATGAACAATCAACAAAGTTTGGTAGTCTTCTGATCTACCCAATGTAGTAAATGACTACAAAGACAATGGCTTTTTTGATTAAAACGGCCAAATCAAGCACATTCAAAGGAAGATTAAGTGAACCTTCCCACTGGAGCCAGATCCCATTGCAGAAGTCCACAGAAGCACTCTGAAGCATCCTCTACCCCGAACAAAGAGACATGATGACCCCAGGGCTTGAATTTCTGCCATGACCCATACCTTGGCTCCAAAGCCTCTGGCTCTCTCTACTTGAAGACTGGCACAGAAAACAACCCAGCTACATAAACTCCCTACACAGTACCCTTAAGCCATTCTTCCCTGTTAAAAGAGAAAACAAAAGGGTATTTTTGAAACAAAACAAACATTAACACTATACCTACACACTCCTAGCTTGACTCTAAAAAAGTATGAACAAAAAGGGAGAGACTTTAAGGGGATCAGTGACCTCAAATATAAAGCAGATCAACCTCCTCTTTGGCAGGTCTTCAATCTGGGAAAGACGAAGGGAGATTGATTACATCAGAAAATCTAAGATCTACCTGTTTAGAATTACGCCTTTATACTCTATGAAGGAGGCCCTGAAGTTGCGATCTAAAAGATAACGATCTCGAACTCCTTATCAACTCAAGTAAGTGTTTCACCAGAGGTAAGGAAATATATGAAGGGAACTTTTCTTCCCGCATTTAAGTATGTCTTTAATCTGTCTAGGGGTCCAGACAAATAGATACTAAAGAAATAAAACAGTGAAGGGTGTTTTTAAAGTACCACCTTAAAAACCACAAGGGGTAAACTCTAGACAAATGAACACCACTAAATTGATCGGGCAGTTACACAAAAGAATAATTCATTCAGAATGAGCCTCGTGAGAAAATCCAAAAGATAAGGGCAGAGTCAGAACTGATGAGTGAGGCACTACCTCAGCAGCATAAAACAGGGATCTTGTGGGGTTGAAATGGATTAAACTGAACATACAGATAATGTTTCCATGCCCTTTTGTCACTATCCATGATACCATGGCCAGGTAAAAGAATTTTAATGAATCTGTAAAGCCCATCAAAAAGACTGTCAGAATACATTTTTCAAGCAGGATTTGAAATGTCTTATTTCCAAGCCTCTCCCTCCTACTTAGGTCCTGAAAGCTGCTGAACCACAGAGGGCCTATCAAGTTAAACCTTCATATGAGGAGTAAGAATCATTGCACAACACTGTCATTCCTCAGCATGAAACATTTCCTCTATCCAGCCATCAAGCAGCTGTCACAAGTGGTAGGATTTTAAATTACTTGCAGCAATCAAGGACGACTGACATCAAACATGCCAACCCATAAAAATGGCTGACATTTATAGTACACTTACCACAGTTCTGGTAGAACCTGTGCTAGGCTATTTACTTGTGCCCTCATGTTTAATTCCCATAAAACCCTAGAGGTAGGTGCTACCATTATTCCCAATTCTCTAATGAGGAAAACAGGCTTGGAATGGTTAAGTAACTAACTCAAGGTAGAGGAGCTGGGCTATGTCTGGCTCTTGAGTTTCCTCTTAACCACTATATTTTTACAACTTCCTAAACGAGCATAAGCTATGGTGTTTTGCAGGTTTGTTGTTTTTTGTAAGATTACTATAACTAGAGAAATATTCAATCATGAATTTTAAAGTAAGATTTTGGGGGGCAAAGTTTCAGTAGTCTAGTAGAAAAAAATAAATGTTAATACAAAAAGATTAATTTTTAAAAAGCTAATAACTACCACTCAATCTGCTTGGGGTGTGTGTGTGTGTGTGTGTGTGTGTGTGTGAGAGAGAGAGAGAGAGACACCTAGGCAAATATAACCAGCTTAACAAGAAGGAAGACTGGCTAGTAAAACAAATTAATGTAAGCATAGTTTATCTTTAAATTTCCAATATATAACTGGAGGTAAAAATGATCTTAAAATCTTACAGTAAGGGCTCGGCGCCTGTGGCTCAATTGGCTAAGGTGCCAGCCACGTACACCTAAGGTGGCGGGTTCGAATCCCCAGCCTGGGCCTGCCAAACAATAATGATGGCTGCAACCAAAAAATTGCCAGGCATTGTGGCGGGCGCCTGTGATCCCAGCTACTTGGGAGGCAGAGGTAGGAGACTCGCTTAAGCCCAGGAGTTGGAGGTTGCTATCAGCTGTGATGCCATGGCACTCTACCCAGGGGGACAGCTTGAGGCTCTGTCTCAAAAAAAAAAAAAAAAAATCTTACAGTGAGAAAAAGCAGGTGATAGAGGCCTTAAAAGTGGAGTGTTACAACTTGCCAACAATTTCCTGATTTCAAGGAATCACCTTCTGCACAAATCGTCCTTTTCCAACCTTATTCCACACTACTTGAATTTCTTTAATGTCTGATATCTTGACTCTTTCATTACAGTTTCTAAAATACTGTCCCTTCCACTCTGCGTCACACACAGCTGGGTTGTAATATTACATTTCACCAGTAGGTGTCAGGACCTGAAATGCTACAGGCACCAATTCAAATATCTTGACACTTCAGATTATGTGAAACGAGTGATTGCAGTTGTGTTCAGCCTGAAAGCATAGAATTTTCTACACTGAATTTACCTACAATGTAGAAGTCTTATACTGCATTACAAATGTTTGTACAACATGAAAGCTTAATCATAAATATTCATAGTCCTGTATAAACATGTAATATGTACATGTCAATGCTAATATACTCAGACTTTTCTCTCCTTCTTTCCTTTCTCTTTTAAAATTTAAAATCTAATACCACATAATTGCCTTAAATAACCAGTATATAGTTTTGATATATAGGGAGATGTATACCATAAAGATAATGGGATGCCCCTACACAATACAAAAATTACAACTTACCACTACTGCCACAATCTGCACAAGAGAGGAGTTCTTCTGGTTTCTTTTCACGATTTGATTCTTTAGTCCCCAAACAGAAGCTACATATTGGAATGGGATCAGCACGGGGCTATGATAAAATTAAAATTAAAAACATTAAAATCAACCACTTTTCATACTTCTTCAACAAAGAAAAACTGCTACATAAGGTTTCAAAATCAACATTTTCTGCAAATAAAAAAAAATCTCTTACATTGTTTAATACTCAAGTATTACCTCAGTAATATTTAAGTGCAGTATTTAAGACTTAGAAGTAATTTCATTTAAATAATGAAATCTAAGATTTTACGTATATTATATGGCTTTCCTGAAATGAACAGTACTAAGGAGTCATTTGAAATGTCAACTGTTCCCATAATCTATATGCCTATAATAAATTGATTCATCTATGCAGCATTATAGTTCATGAATATCACCTAGTCAGATTAAACTTTATCAAATGTGGTAATGCAGGTTACTATTATTCACCAATTAAGTACTTGACATAAAACATAGATATGTTTCTAGGTGTTATAATAATAGAGTTAGAATAAGCAGTAACTAAAATTCTATGGGATTATTTGAGAAGATTAAAAGATCACTAATAAGGTGAGGCTTTTCTGGCACCAAGGCCTTCAAAAGTAAACCACATCATACCAAACAAAGAAGGTAAAAGCCTCAATCTCTGACATTCTCACTTTATAAAAGAAACAACAAAACATTTGTCTAGCCCCCAGCACCCTTTAACTCTCACTATGAAAATTGCTTTTAAGAATGTATAAATCTACATACATCTTAGTGTCTCCATTGTTATTTACTACCAGCAATGCTAGTATTCCCCTCCATATGAATAGTTGACTGTGCCTACAGATCTGGTCATATTATTTTGAACAGCCAAAACTGTATGAAAACTAAAATTTTCTTGCATATTCCAAGCCTTCACACATGTTGCCTGCTAGCACGTTACTAAGATGTCTTTATATTTGAATCTCATGAATCAAAAATTCAGGGCAATGTAATCACAAATGTTTTTAAATGTAAATTAAAAACAAGATTTTTACTAGGTCTAGCTCTCTAAATATACATCAGCATAGGATAAACTTCATTTGCTCAGCCACTCTATCCCAAATGCCTAATACATTGCTTGGTGTACAGTAGGTGCTCAAAATATATTTGCTAATTGAATAAATGAAGGAAACATACGCTAGCTTAAAAAAATCCCTTCATCTCTAAGATAATATTTCAAATGTCTATAATGATTTCAACTAATGCCTTGGTTCCATGTGACAACACGTCATCAAAAACAAAAACTCATCTCATGACCCAGCATTTATAAAATTGTTTAATGTAACTGTTAATTTCATTTTACAACATGAGCATTCATTATCTTGCCCTTACTTTCAGCTTAATTTGTTCTTTTAATATGCATAGGCTTTACTTCACGAGGTAGCTATGCAAATGTGTTTTTGTAGCCCCAGTTAAACAGCAAAGTATAAAACATTCTGTAGTAGAAAACCAAAGAAGACAAGCTACAACAAATTGGTCACTGACTCCAGCCACAGTTTTTTAAATGCCAGATAATCAGCACTGCATAATTATGGATCCATACTTATTACTTGCAACTGCTCAACTGCAGTACCTTGGGAACACTTTTGTTCCTTTAAATAGCAATTAAAAGAACAATCTGGTTTTAAAGTGACAACATTCCCCTGATAGATTCTAGCTGAAACCCAGTCCTTGTACTAATGGGATTCCTGCTTTCATTTGATATAATAATGTTCAAGCCATTGCAGCCATCCTTGCAATGATAAATAATTTACAGAATGTCACATATCATTCATGCAATGAAACAAATCCAAATCTCCCAATCCCATTTTTCTTTCCCAGAGGAATTTTTAGCTGTGAGAGAGACATGGCCATCAGCCAGCATTCATGCTCATTTTTCGTTTTTAACTAAAGGTAACACAAAGGACAAAGGTTGCTAGCAGTTCATGGCCAGAAAGAATGATGTCCCATACTCTGCCCAATAATAGAAAGCAGAGATGCTATCACTTCATGCTACATTCAAGTGAACCCCACCATGCTGATGTATGCTCACAACCATTTATTTTAAGGATAACTATCTCACAATACTCTATAAAACCACTGCATTATACAGAAATGTCTGCCCTGCTGAATTATTGATAATTCAAAGCACTTTTTGCTAACCTCAGTGTAGCCAAGTCTAATTAACTTTAAAAAATTGTCATTTGTATGAAATGAAACTTTTACAGTAATGCATGTAAAGGGGTCACCCAATTATTATTATCCGCTATTTTCACGCAGACTACACATAAACTGTTTTAAAAAATAATTCCTTGTAATAAGATAAAACGGACTGTAGTCAGAAAGAGGTCTGAGGAAATGGCAAGGAGAGTCTACACAAGTCCACTACAGACAAGAGGTCTGAAAATGGACCCCCAAATCTCCAAGTGCTTAATGTCTTTCTTTGAATTTTCACATAGGCACCTAACCTGTTGATCAGTATTTTCTCATCAATATGTCTGAGTATTTTAAACAAATCTCCCAAAATGAACATTCATGGACAGGTCTAATGATGAAAATACCCAGGCAAGCTCTGCTGGGTGAGTTCTTCCTCATCATCATCTACGCAACTGCCCTGTGGCCACTCCTAAGCTAGACGCAGCTCCTGTACTACTTCATTTAATTGGCTTAACAAACGGACGATCTGAGAGATCTGTAACTGTTCTAAAGTTGCATGGGTTCAAAGGAAGAGCTGGACTCAAATCCAAGTCTGTCTTCACTAGAACCCTTTTCTCACCTTTGTCATCTCCCCCATTCCTCAGAACAACGAATGTTTGAAAATGATCTTTCCATCAGTGGCAACAGCTCTTTACTAAAGTGCTCATGTATCTCTTCCATTCAATTTAGTCCACGACCAATGGCATGTTTTAAAATTAGAACTATTAAGGGGCTTGGCGCCTGTAGCTCAGCTGCTAGGGCGCCAGCCACATACACCAGAGCTGTCGGGTTCCAACCCAGCCCGGGCCTGCCAAACAACAACGACAACTACAGCCAAAAAATCCGTCAGGCGTTGTGGCGGGCACCTGTAGTCCCAGCTGCTTGGGAGGCTGAGGCAAGAGAATCGCTGAAGCCCAAGAGTTTGAGGTTGCTGTGAGCTGTGACACCATAGTACTCTACCTGGGCAACATAGCAAGACTCTGTGTCAAAAAAAAAAAAAATTGGAACTATTAAGAAACCAACCATTATGATTACTTATTCATTACAATGGGGAAAAGGTACCTTTAACATGGAGAAGTCAGGTGATATTTCCTCCTTAACCAACATGTGCCAAACCGACATCATGTGCCTTCCATGTGCTGTTTCAAAGGACTCAGCACTGCCTAAACAGTATTCTGGCCAGGAATATTTATCCTGAGTCCACTTATAAGAGAATAATCAAGCAAATCCCAATCAAGGAGCAATCTGTAAAACAACTGTCCTGGACTCTTGAAAAAATGTCAATGTCCAGTAAGAGCCCTAAAGGGGCAGAACCAATTGAGGCAACTAGAATGGCATGAAAATAAATATACTTTATAATCCTTGGTTGGAGTCTGGATTAAGAAAAAAAAAACCCACAACTTTAAAGGGCATTAGTGGGATCACTAGGGGAATATGTACTCAATATAAGACAATATGTAAAATAGATATAAATTTCTTGAGTGAATACTGATTTGTAGAAAAAAATATGTGCTGAAATATTTAGGACTAATGTGCCATCATGTCTATACCTTATTCTCAAAAAGAAAAAAAAAGCATGTTTGAATGTGAGCATGCAAAGAGGGAGGAAAAAAGTGAAAGCGGCAAAATGTTAATGACCGGTGGATCTATATGAAGGGCACAGGGGTGATCATTAGATATTTTGTGAGACAGAGCCTCACTCTGTTGCCCTGGGTAGAATGCTGGAGCATCACAGCTCACAGCAATATCAAACTCTTGGGCTCAAGTGGACCTGCTAAACAACAATGACAACTCCAACCAAAAAACAGCTGGATGTTGTGGCAGGTGCCTGTAGTCCCAGCTACTCGGGAGGCTGAGGTAAGAGAATAGCTTAAGCCCAAAGAGTATGAGGTTGCTGTGAGCTGTGATGCCATAGTACTCTACCCAGGGTGACATAGTGAGACCCTGTCTCAAAAAAAAAAGGTGAATAGTTGCATCTGTTTGGAATATACCCAGGCTTTTTCCCTTATCATTACTCCCTAAACAAAACAGTATAAAAACTATTTACACACAGCATTTACATTGTATTAGCTATTACAAGTAATCTAGAGATGATTTCAAGTATACAGAAAGATACACACAGGTTATATGCAAACAGTGCACTATTTTATATAAAGGACTTAAGCCTCTATGAATTTTGGTATCCATGGGGAGGGGGGCAGGATTTCCTGGAACCAGTCCCTTATAGATACCAAGGGACAACTGTAGTTGGATTATAAGCATTTATAAAACAAAGTATCTCAATCCAATTACCGACTCAGAGGAAATACAGAGGACAGAGGAACATGTTAATCTATAGAGCAGGGAGATGCTAGTACCAAAACTCTAGAGAACAAGTGGCCCAGTTTCTTCAACAAATAAATTAAAAGGAAGACAGTAAATGAGAGTGCAAAAAATAGATATTAAAAAACCAAGATTGAGAGACATTTAAAAGGCATATCAGTCAGTCACCATGTATGGACTGCATCTTGATCATGATTCAAAGTATGACGCAAAACAAAACAAAATAGGGGCTATTAGCCTTGAAGGAACTGTTTGGAGGAGACGAGATGGGTGTCTTCATCCAGATGACAGGGTTGGGTTAGCGCTTGTGGCTCCAGAGTATAAAACTGGGGCCAGCAGGGGTTACGGCAGAGAGACTTTCCAACAGAGCTACCCAGCAGTAGAATGGATTCATCTATTCTTTCCTGCTTTACCTACTATTTTATTTTTATATCGTGGTAAAATATACATAACATAAAATTTCCCATTTTAATAAGTACACAGTTTAATGGTATTAAATACATTGAAAATATTGTGCAACCATCACCACCATTCATCTCCAGAACTCGGAAATTTGCAAAGCTCAAACTCTGTGTCCATATACATTTAACTTCCCATTCCTCCTTCCCCAGCCTCTGGCAACCACCATTCTACTTTCTGTCTCTATGTTTGACTATTCTAGCTACCTTACATAAAGTGGAATCACACAGTATTTGTGGAATGGATTATTCTCAAGACAATATGAGGCCCCTGTAATCCAGGAAGACCATGGCGAGGCTGGGTGGGCCTCATCAGGATGGTGACGATCCAACAGTGTACAAAGTTGTCCTGCATCAACTGAGGATCTGGGACTCTTCAAAGGTTCTTTCCAAATCAAATCATTTAATGTTCTATGATTGGATAATCTCTAAGGCCTTTCCTGCTTCTAATTTTTATTGATTCTAACACACTTAAAAAGGTGTTTTAAGTGTCTTCAGGACTTTGAATCTCAAAATACTCTTTTCTAAGGACATAGTCTTTAAATCCAGGATAATACATTTTTGAGAAGCTTTATTTCAGTTTGTGATTACTTCCATTTCTGCCCAGAAAGAAACAATATGCTTGTTTGTTTTGTTAGTCTAAGTAAATGGATGAAAATAAATGATGCCTGGTGCAATAGATGAGAGCCAGGAGTGGCCAGGCTCCATCTTCCTGACAACGACACAAAAAGTGGTTTTGAAGTCCATTTCCCTGGTCTCCCTTCTCCATGATCAGGGATATAGCCTTCTCTTTCCATAATTCCCAATAAACCTAACCTTCTGGGTCATCTGTGATGTTCATGGAACGGCTTTAAAAATGTACCATCTTAGTCATCTCAAATGTTAAAAACTAAACAATTCAGCATTTTTCATTTATATATTCATAACTAACATCCTAGAAAGACCTTGATTTAAGTTCTGCTCTTTAAGCCTCAGGTTTCCTCATCTGTAAAAGTGTGTGACAGAGTCTGTATTGTCTAGATCTAGGGTTGCTACGTTCAAATGTAAGTGAGTTTGGAAAGTACTTTTGTATTTTTACTCAAATATTGTTAGATGACTACAAAATTCACTTTGGCTTTGAAAAAAACAAACTTCAAGTCCTTACTAAACATCAGCACAAATGAATTATTCTGGAGGTCAGAATTAGTCTATGAAAGACTTCAATTTCCTGAGCTGCCGTGATAAATATTAATCTTAGAGGATTGTTTTTAAAGAGTGAATTAATCAGCAAGTACAGGAATAAGGTAGAAAATGCCTCAACTGAAAGCCAAGAGGCCTGCAACCCTAATAAAGGGAAGACTCAAACTGAAAGGAAAGACAAAGATGTCACAGGGAGAAAAGCATAAACAGATACAAAATCTGAATGAGTAACACCACAAAAGCAAACAAGCATGAATAGAAATCCTCAACCCTCCAGCATCAAGCGGTTCATCACTGGAGCAATCTATAGTATACTTTAGCTCAGACAACTCAATTCAGGAACTCCAAAACAAGCTGTGTGAAAGGGCTGTTTAAAACCCCCTCTGGATGTCTTGAACTTGTGCCCCTTTGTCATACAGTACTGGACTTTGAAGTATAGGTCATGCTTTATTGTTGACCAGAAAGCTTTTCTCAAGTGCCTCGCTTGTGCTAAACACAAACCCTGTGAGATAAAGGCAGCTCCTTCTGTCTCTGTTGTCCAGGTGAGTTAAAAGTCTCCCTGAGGTTACATGGCCACGATGACGGAGGAAGCCCACCCTGTTAATGCCCTTCACCCTTGCTTTCCCCTCATGGTTGGTCCCTGATTTGGAGCTGGGTGTAGGCATCACCTGATTAGAAGGGCTGTCCCTGAGCACAAACACCCTTCTAGATCCTCCATCTTTATTTTTCTTTATAGCACTTAACCACCACCTAAAATAGTATGTATCATTTCTTTGTGTATTTTGTGTCCCTCATTAAACCATAAGCTTCATTAAGAGGCCAGAGACTGTTCATCGCAGTAGTCCCAGCCTCAAAGCACATTTACTGAATAAATGAATGAACACATGAATAAATGGCTTTCAGGCTGGGAACCAATTTCTCCAATTCACAGGCCCCAAACAGAATACTGACTACTGTCCCGTATTTTCATGTATACCCTTAATGACCACAAACAGGTGGGTTCCATCACTGTCTAATCTGAAGCCTTTTTTTTTAACTCTGACATCCATAATAAATGTTATTTTATATTTACTAAATACTTCCCTAGACATAATCTCACAAGACCAAACCAAAATTTAAGCATTGGTTGGGAGGAAAATTATCTCCCCAGTATATTAGGGACTGCTCAGTAATAGTTACCATAGGTTATATATAAGACACGCTTGGGGCCACGACCAGGTGCCAGCGCCTAGTTGTGGTGACACCCACCCTTTCTTCTCCTTTCAAGAAAGAGGAATACTCTATAACGGGAGCACGAAAATTATAATAGAAACATAAGATCTGTTCAGTCTATTTTTAAAAGAAAATATTTTACAAACTTTGGGGCTTAATTACTGGTAATGGAGAATTGTCCCCAAACTTCACAACTGATAACACTGCAGCAACAGAGGTTCAAGACTGCTCCCGTTGTTTTTCGAGTAACACACTAAGGTTTTTTGCTTTTGTTTCTGCCAGTTCAGCACTCTATTGGACACTTATCTAATAAAAAACTAGACTTTGTTTGCTGCCACTTAACCCACTTATTAAACTGATGTCTGTCGGAACAGATCAAGCACTCTCCTAATTAGGATATAGATTGTGCGTGCTCAGGATTTTCCCTCACAGCAATCTGCTTAAGATACGGTCTTTGGAAACACACTAACTCTCAAAGTAGAGATTTCCTGTGACGATCTAAATCGTTTTTGTTTTTTCAGAGCGTTCAGCATCTGCAGTGACTGTGGCCAGTGCAGCCATTCCTCAGCAGGGAGGGCTGGTGCCCTGACTTCCTCACAACAGCCCCAGGTCTACTTCAGATCCTTCAAGGCACAGCAGAACTCTGTTTACGACGTGCCTATCGCCATTTTCTCTACACTCATGTACCCTTTTGTTTTATTCCAAGGCTGTTCTTGCCATTCCATCGTGAATTTGGGCCAGAGAAGACAGTAAATAATTTTTTTCCAGAAGATAATTGGAGATATACTTACTGTAAGACTTTACGCAGGCAACAATTTTACCCTGATTTTACTCTCGCTATACAGGTTTTTACTGTATCACCTCCCCTGCTCATTATACTTCTCTGTGGGTAATTGGTTCTGTGAGGGAGCATTATATCATTCTTACTGGCTCTGAGGATTGAGTTTCTGTATTACTCTGGCACAAGGATTTATTATTGTTAATGTATGGAGATCTTGAATGTGACTGCTGTATTTCACTTCCTTGTCACAGTGATGAGAGTTCTCTATTTTAAGAGTGACAGTAAGTAAAATCTAATAAAATAAAAATATTTAAAAGCATCCCCATATCTATCCATAAAAGACGCCACTTCTTTTTTCATTTAAAGAAATCATATAGGAACGACAACAAAAATATGTCAGTGACCACATACTGAAAAGTCTCACTATCAAAGGCTGGCTCAGAAGTAAAAAATAATTAAAGCATAGCCACAAAGCAGTAAAAAAAGAGAAGGAAAGATTTTCTAAGAACATCGGCCACAACAGTTACCGATTGTGTGGAGTTAATTGAAATGCTCACACTGTATCCTGGAGTCTAGAACTTGTTCTAATTAGGCAGGTGTGCCATTTATAAGAGTGCTGATTAAAGAAAGTAATTCTATTGGAAGGAAACAAATCTAATCCTGCATACTGCGTTTAACAATAGCGTCTCATTTGTGGGGTGTGTTTTTGTTTTTATTTTTTATTTTTTTGCAGAAGCAGCCTACAAAATTTTAGGGGGGGAAAGGGATGATGGAACAATTACTTGACCCAGGGCCTTCGGTTTCTTATCTGGACAAGGACTTGGCTTTTATAATTTCATCCCCAAGTCTCTCCTCCACTCCTGCCATTAGAAACTGCAGATATTGCATTTATCTTCTTAAGAGGGATCAAAGTCTGATTCAACACAGCTGGAAATTCAACACATGGTTACAGGAAGTCTGTTTAGGATTTACAAACCATTCTCTTTGGCAAGCATGTCATGATATTAGCAATATAAGCCCTACTCTACATTTAGAAAAATGGAATTTTAAAATCAACTCACATTCAAGAGTCACAAATCTTTAGTGGTTCCTTTTTTTTTTTTTTAAAGAAAATTAACAAAGTGCCTCTCAAGTGATTCCCAGTCTCAGTGCTGCAACGACTTCGACTAAGGCAGTTCCACACTTCAAAGACCATCATTTCTTTAAGGATAAGAAAACTGATGGGGATATAAATAGAAATTCTATCTTAAAGATGGCAAGAGAAACAAAAGAAATAGGAAAACTCTGGTGCT
Source organism: Galagoides demidoff (assembly GCA_963574575.1). NCBI lineage: Eukaryota > Metazoa > Chordata > Mammalia > Primates > Galagidae > Galagoides > Galagoides demidoff. Next base: position 8,398 of record CAUYQV010065231.1, on the reverse strand, counting down.
GAATTTTGAGAAAAATGCAATGGGCGCTGTTGTTAAAAATGCTGTATCGTATGTGATTCATCTACATGACTTGGGAATTTTTTCCAAGTAAGGCTCTAAGCACAGAATGGCAATGCACAGATTAAAGGACAGGGATAGCAACAACTTACAAGAAAGGCAAGCAATGGCTGGTACTTCACAGAGCTGCATATCAACTAGAGGCAGCTGGTGTCTGTGGTTGCCCCACAGCATTCATTTTAATCCAGATGCGGTGCCTACAACCCTGCCTAGGCACAATGTGAACTGAACATAGACATTCTCATTACCGATCCTGCCTGGAGAAACCTGCACTAACAGCTCTGAGGAGACACAGGCAACTCAATTGAACATAATTAGATCCAAACTGGAAAGTAGACTGAAGAGATGAAACAAGCTAGAAAAGTCACGTGAGTCACGTTCTCAGTAGTCATCACCACCACTACCACCATCCCCCGCAGTGCTCTGCACCCACAGATTGACATGGCAGTTGAGACGCATATGCTATTCAATAAGTTACTAATATTTACTCAGCACTCAAAGTATGCTAAGCAGGACATAAATGGTACTACAAGTACTTGTCCTCACAGAACCAATAAAAGTAGTGTAATTCCATTACCACATTTAATTCTCAATTACCCTGTGGGCACACAAACCATCTGGTGTGCAGAATTTCCATGCCCCTGACTTTTTGCTTTTGTTTTCCTTACGTTTAGACTACCTCTGACCCTTTCAATGACAGCATTCATGAGCAGTCGGAAAAGAGGATTGCTTGGATAATTACCACCTTAATGTCAAGAGCTCTGACCTTATTTTTTTGGAATTAGTTCTGTGTAGCAGAAGACTCATCCTTAGGCCTCTTTTGTGGTGGAGGTTCTAACCAACTAATTCTTTTAAGCCAGACACCACCCTGGACACTTACATGAACACTGTCTCAGACAGACTGCTCACTGGTGCTACAGCCTCCCTGCAAGCTGTGTGGGAACTGCACCAAACATAAGCCCCTCCTCCTTAGGAACCAAGCTCCAGCAAGGCCAGGAAGAGAAACGCCAGATGTGATAAGCTTTCCCCCCAGGGCGAGGATTTTTAAGCTGAATTTCCTAGAACTTTATGGGTCTACAGAAGCCTACTAAGGGTAAACAGCAGGAAGGAGAAAGCTCATTATTTTTTGTGAAATAGGTAAAATTTTGCGGATTGTAAGTCAAATGTTAATACATTGTGAGCTCTTTAAAGGAGGTCCTAGTTTGGTTTATCTTAATTACACATAATATAGAACTAGACACGCTGTAGGCATTAGATAAATATTTGCTGAATAATAAGTGAACATAATATTATTTCTCATACTTGGTACTTCCACATCACTTTCTAAATTGCATTCTTTAGTTTATAAATGGTAAATAAAGAATATAGTAAAAAGAAAATAGTAAAAAGTGCATGGCTATTGGGGGAAATACACACATTAAACGCCCATTTAGAACTTTTACATCTACCCATATATTTTTTTAAATTAAAATATAAATAACATAAAAATTACCATTTTAACTATTTTTAGGGGTACAGGTCAGTGACACCAACTACAGACACACTGTTATACAAGTCAGTTAAGGTATATTTCAGATTTAATGAAATGTATATGGATCAACGAGGCTTGAATCAAAGCATACACAAATGTAACCCACAACCCTCATCAAGTTATAGACTCCATAATCCCAGAAGTTCTTTCCTGTCTCTTTCCAGTCAATCCCTTTCCAATTCCTTTCCCAAGCAACAGCAAATCTGACTTTACCACCATAGTTTGATTAGGTCTGTTCTGGAACTCCATGTACATGGTGTAAGACACTGTAAATTCTTTTGTGTAGGGCTTCTTTCACTCTCCACAATGTTTTTGAGATTCATGCATATTGAAGTATATACCATTCATTTTTATTACTAACTAGAACTTTATTGAAAACATATAAACATCTATTTATTGTTGTCTCTATAGTTGATTAGCCTTTGTCTACTGTTTAGGGTTAAAATGAAAAAAACCTGCTATGACCATTCCTGTATAATTTTTGAGAACATGTGTGTTTACTTCTCTTGATTAAATACCTAGACGTGGGAACGCCTCGGTTGTAAGATAGGTGTATGTTTATTAGAGACCCTGAGCTAGACTGATTAAGAAAAAGATAAAGATAAATTACCAAGGAAGTAAGAGAGAAATAATTTCATGAAGACATTAAAATAATGGGAAACATTATGAACAATTTTATGCCAATAAATTAGGTAACTCAGATGAAAAGGACAACTTCACTGATAGACCGTATTAACAAAACTAATGCAAGAAGAAACAGAAAATCTAAATAGCTCTAAATTCACTACAAAAAATGATTCACAGTTTAAAACTTTCCTACAAAGAACTCCAGGTCCAGGTGACTTTACAGGAGAATCCTTTCAGAGATTCAAAAAGAATACAATACTAATTTTACATTATCTATTTCAGAAAACAGAGGAAGAGGAAATATTTTTCAATTAATTTGAAGCCAGCATGATTCCAATACCAAAATCAGATCAAGACATTTAAATTTTTAAAGCAGCAACAAATATTCCTCATCAGTACCCATTTTAAACAGTTTACTTAAAAAACAAACCACCTTTAGTGAGATATAATTATACCAAAGTATAATAATTTACATATAACAGATCATCTTAAAGTTTAAGCAAATGTATACATCCATGTAATCATCACCATTAGGATACAGAACCCTGTCATCACCCCAAAATGGTCCCTGAAGCCTTTCTGCACTTGTTGTCCTTTTGTAGACCAGGCAGCCACTGATTGGCTTTCTGTAGCTATCCATTAATTTTGCCTGTTATAGAATTCCATATATGAAATCATACAGTACGTACTCTTTTATGGCTTCCTTACACTTGGCACATTCCTGAAATCCATCCATGTTGTTGCATATGTGAGTAGTTTATTCCTTGTAATGCTATACAATATCTCATTTGTCTTGGGTAAATACCTAGAAGTGAAATCTAGGCGTAGGGTTGAGTGTATGTTTACTTCACAAGAAATGGTCAAAGTGTCTTCCAACGTGTTTGCAACATTTCTCACTCTGAGTTGCACTTGGTTTGACAATCTTTTTGATTTTAGCCATTCTAGAAAGTTTGTAGGAATGCCTCCTTGTGTTTTAATTTGCATATCTTTGATGCTTTCATGTGCTTAATGGCCATTCACATATCTTCTTTTATACAGTTTCTGTTGGAATCTTTTGCCAATCACACTGATCACTGAGATATATTGCTAGATCCTCTTTTAGGGAGAATGCCAGGGAAATTCAGTTTTCAGCTGTCACTTCCTTTAGGGACTGCCTAAGCTGCAGACGTGTCCTGCCTCTGGTGGGTCACATCTAAGTGGTACAGTCCACATTACTGAGTGACAAAGAAATATAAAGGTGGTCATATAAGCCCAACTCAGGACAACTCTGATGGTCTAATCTACCTCAGTGGGTAGGGCACCGGCCACATACACTGAGGCTGGCGAGTTCGAACCTGGACCCGGCCAGTTAAAACAATTGCAACAACAACAACAATAAAACAGCCAGGCATTGTGGCAGCTATAGGCCCAGCTACTCAGGAGGCTGAGGCAAGAGAATCATTTGAGCCAAAGAGTTTGAGGTTGCTGTGAGCTGTGACACCACAGTACTCTACCTAGGTCAAGAGCTTGACACTGTCTCAAAAAAAAAAAAAAATTCCTTATATATACTGGAGATAAGACCTTTGTCTGTAAGTATAAAGTATATACGATAGATGTACTGTGAATATTTTCTCCCAATCTGTGGCTTGTCTTTTCATTTTCCTTATAATTTCTTTTGAAAAACAAGTTTTTAATTCTGATGAGACCTACTTGTCAATTTTTCTACTTTGTGTGTCCTAAGCAATCTGTGACTATCCCAATGTTGCAAAGGTTTTATACCATATTTTCTTCTAGTTTATAGTTTTTGTTTTGTATAGTGAGTTTACGGATGATGTTTAGTTTAGTTTTGTGTATGAGGTGAGGCAAGGGTCAAGGTTCATTTTTTCCCCCATCTGTGTAACCAGTTAGTCCAGGACCATTTCTTGAGAAGATTTTCCTCTTTCCATTTAATTACCAATAAATAGTGCTTCAATTTTCTTCCTTCTCAAAATTTTTTTAGCAAGTCCTTTGCATTGCTATAAATTTATTTATCAGTTTGCAGATTTTTAGCAAAAAGTCTTCTGGGGTGTTGACTGGGATTTTTTGACTATATAGATCAGTTGTGATTTTCTACAGATCAGTTTAGGAAGTACTGACATTGTAACATTAGTGAGTCTTCCAATCTACCAACATGGACATTTCTCCATTTATTTAGTTCATCTTTAATCTCTTCCAATAATGCTCTATGGTTTTCAGAGTACATACGTGCTTTGCCCACATTTTATTCAAATGTATCACTGTATTTTCACATGGATGCATTATAAATGGTATTTGAGTTTCCAAATGTTCATCATACGGTATGTACTCTACATTGCTCTATATAGAAACTCTTCTATATCGCTACTATATAGAAATACAATTATTGGGATTTTTAGCATTCACCTTGTGGCCTGTGACCTTGCTAAAGTCTAGCTAGTTTTAGTATCTTTCTTAAGATTCCTTAGGATTTTTAATATAGATAATCATGTGGTCTGAAACGATAGAGAGAGTCTTATTTAATCCTCTCAGTCTGTAGGAAATAGCACAAATGCTATAATTGTCTCTATGAGACAATATTAGTTCTTCCTCTCAGTCTTTTATTTCTTTTTCTTGTCTTATTGTACTGATTAGGAATTCTAGTATAATGCTGAACAGAAATGATGAAAGGCAGACATGCTTATTTCTGATCTGAGGAAGAAAGCATTCAGGCTTTCACACATTAGCTAAGGGGCCTTTTTAGATCCTTTTATCAGGTTAATGAAAGCTCCTTTTATTCCTAGTTTGTTGAGAGTTTCTGTCATAAATGGATTTTCAGTTCTGTTAACTGCTTTTCCTATACTTCTCTGAGATAATCATATATTGTCTTCATCTCAGAATATTAAACCAACTTTGAATTTCTGGATAAACCCCTTTCTAGATAAAACTCAAAGCATATTATCCTTTAAATATATATATTTGGATTTGCTAAATTTTTGGAACATTTTTTTGTGTTTATATTAGTGAGGAATGTTCCACAGTTTCCTTTTCTTTCAGTGTTTTTGGTTAGAGTCATGTCAGTCTCATAAAAATGAATTGGGATGTGTTGCCTTTTCTTCCTTTTTCTGAAAGAATTATCTAGCATTTGTATAATTAATACATCTATAATGTTATAGATTTCACCATTAAGGTTGTCTATAGTCTGAGTCTAGAGTTATTTTTGGAGTAAAGTTTTTAATTAACAAAAAAGAAAAAAAAATTTTAAATAAAAACGAACAGAATTTCTTTAATAGATACAGGACTATTCAGAATTTTGTGTATGTGTGTACATGCAAGTGCACGCGCACATGTACACACACACACCGGTTGTGTGGTAATTTGGGCATTCAAGAAATTTTCCCATTTCATCTTTTTTCCCCTATTAGAATAAACTTGCCCATAATATTCCTTTACTATCCTTTTAAATGATATTCCTTCTCTCATTGCTGGTATTGGTAGCGTCTCCTTTTTGTTTTCATCAATCTCAGTCTAGAGATTTCTGAATTTTACTGATGTCGTCAAAGAATCAACTTTTGATTTCTCCTATTTACTTTTATTGTTCTTTATTTGCAGAAAATGTTTATTCTAATGCAGAAACCTGATCTGTTATTATCTTTATCATTTCTATTTTTCTAATTCAACAGAGAATACTGTGCCCAAGCACCAAGCCAAGACTCCCCCTTTTCCTTGGATATAGATGGCCTGCTCATTTAACCTTAGTATCACATATACACCACCTTCCTGGGAGCAGGAGGTAGGGGTGTTTTAGTGGAAGAATTTAGCACAGTGGTACCCTCTCTGATGGTAGTTATAACCAGGTTTGTTGAGACACTTTTCATTGCTTGTCCTAGTACACACAAACATATAATAATTAAAAAAAAAAAAAAAAGCTGACACATGTTATACCTCATCTTATCCTAACAGAAATTGAGGCTATTACCACTCTTTTGCTTCTATTAAAAAATGAACATATGGGGCAGCGCCTGTGGCTCAAAGGAGTAGGGCGCTGGCCCCATATGCTGGAGGTGGCGGGTTCAAACCCAGCCCCCGGCCAAAAACTGCAAATAAATAAATAAAAGAACATATGTATGTTTTCGCATGCAAATATACCTGTAGGATAAATTCTTAGAAGTGAAATTGCTGAATCACAGGAGCACTAATATTTTCAAATGCAGGAGGTGGTATCACTGTATATTCCTAACATATTTTAGCAAATTTTTTTCTTTGCTAATTTAGTTGTTTATGATCGTACCCTATTTTAACTCAAAACTTTTCTCAAGTCAGCTTTTTACAAACAGACTTGAAGGTCATATTTTAAGTCAAAAAGGAGTAATTTTCCTTATCCCCTAGCATTCAATAATACAAATAAGCTGTGCCTCCACAACCATCGTAATTCACAGCTAATCAAAGACCAATGTTCTCAGACAAATCCTCACACTCTTTACATGGGAGGCAACAAATCAAACAGGTAGAAGCAGCACTGGGCAAAGGACAGAGAGCAGCAAAGCACACTCTGCTCCCCTAGTCAGTGATCTTCAGGATCTGCACATTATATGCAACCTCCTCCCACTAAAAAGATTATTACAGCATGATTACAAGGGGACTCCAGTGTCTGTATGTGGTGTATGCGTTAAGTAAATAAAGGGTGCATAATAATTTTATTTGACACCTTCAGTTAAAAAGAAACTTTCCAGCTCAGGGCCTGTAGTTTAAGCAGCTAAAGCACCAGTCACATACCCCAAAGCGGGCAGATTTGAATCCAGTCTGGGCCTGCCAAACAATGACAACTACAACCAAAAAACAGCCGGGCATTGTGGCTGGCACCTGTAGCCCCAGCTACTTGGAAGGCTGAAGCAAGAGAATCAATTGCTTAAGCCCAGGAGTTAGAGGTTGCTGTGAGCTGTGATGCCACAGCACTCTACCCAGGGTGACAGCTTGAGGCTCTGTCTCAAAAAGAAACTTTCCATGTATGTTTGACAAATCACTAGAACTTACAAGGGTCATGGAAATTTTTGATCAGCCCATAAAATCTCAGTATTACTTTCCATATTCAGTGTCAGAACAAAGAATAATCTGCAGGGCTCCTCAAGCTTTTTAAACAGGGGGCCAGTTCACTGTCCCTCAGATCATTGGAGGGCCGGACTATGGGCCCCAGGATGAGTCGGCTGCTAAGCAGGACAGGCAGTGGTGGCCAAAACACCCGGCGGGCCAGATAAATGTCCTCAGTGGGCCACATGTGGCCTGCGGGCCGTAGTTTGAGGACGCCTGATCTAAGACACAAAGAACAAGCAGTGAGCACAGACAATCGGTACTGTCAAGCATGGTCTTTCTTCTTTCTTCCTCTTGTCCCTCCCTCTTTCTCTCTTCTTTTCAATTACCTGTTTTGGGGGCCTGGCTCACAGGTACTCTTGGTAGTTTACTGCTGGCAGTCATCTCTAATTCATTAAGATGATTCTGGGGATAGCTGGCAGTGGGGGGATGATGTAGATCAGCACTTCTCAAACTTTAATGTGCAAGCAAAACACTTGGAGGCCTTGTTAAAATGTGGATTATGACTCTGTGGTTCTGGGATAGAGCCTAAAATTTTTCATTTCTAACAAGTTCCCAGGTACACTGATGGTCTGTAGTCCATACTTTTGAATGGTTTAAGAAAATGGTATAAAAAATGACCCCAAAATAACTCATATTCAACATTTCGATATGAGGATTCACCAAAGAGTAAAAACCTAGGGTTAAGTCCCTGTAGGACAGTGGTTCTCAACCTTCCTAATGCCGTGGCCCTTTAACACAGTTCCTGTGGGTCATGACCCACAGGTTGAGAACTGCTGCTGTAGGAGGAGATGGAATAACAGTAACTGCAGTAGCTGGTGGTGACAGTGGTGGCAGTAGTTAGTAGTTACAGCAGCAGTAGCAGAAGCCACAGAAGCTGCAGTAACAGGAATTATCAGCAGCAAACGTTTAAAGACTCTTGCTATAAATAGCATTTTTTTTTTTTTTGAGATAGAGCCTCAAGCTGTCCCCCTGGGTAGAGTGCTATGGCATCACAGCTGACAGCAACCCAACTCCTGGGCTCAAGCGAGTCTCCTGCCTCCTGGGCTCAAGCTGGGACCACAGGCGCCTGCCACAACGCCTGGCTATTTTTTGGTTGCAGCCATCATTGTTGTTTTTGGC
>CAUYQV010065230.1:0-11004 GCA_963574575.1 Galagoides demidoff | reverse complement strand
ATTCTTCTTAAAGAGTATCCCAAGAATGGGGGGTGGGGGGGTATCCCAAGATACCCCCCAAAAAGTATCCCAAGAATGGGGGGTGGGGGCAAGTATCCAATGTACTCAGTACTAATATGAAACCAATATATAAACAACTACCCAGCCACACACACATACACAAAAAGCACCAGTATAGTCTAGTGAGGGGCCGACAGGAGGATGGATGGCAATTGGCAGGATCTCACCTAACCTGTACACTGTGAGTGAGGGTGTTCAGTACCACACCCAGGGCAAAGGGCTCAACTATGACTTGAATGTTACCTCAGAAATGAAAACCATGTAACATCAACATTTGTGCTCTTATATCAATCTGAAATTTTAAAAAGAAAAAATATAAAACTATACTTTCAGGGGTCATTTCTGTAGTTGGTTACTAGAGAAGTCTCTCTGAGTGTGTAACGCACTGGAAACCACAAGGTGGCGCTCTGTTCTCTCCTGAGCGTGAAGCCGGCTCTTGGTGCTGCTTTAGTGCAATTGCCATTTGCCACTGATCATTCTTCTCTCCCTTTGGGGGAATAAGAGGGAGAGAAAAAAAAAAAGAAGAAGAAAGAAAGAAAAAAATAATAATAAATCCAAGGCCACCAAAAGAAAGAAAGAAAAAATAATAATAAATCCAAGGCCACCTTAAAAAGTTGTCCCAGAGACTTCCAGGGTAAAATGGCAGAATAAAACCAGAACACGGATGCCTGTCTGCTCTAAACCTAACAAAATGAACACTGAACAAACGTCAAGAACCAGGAGCACTCACTCAAGGGAAGGGACACAATTTCAAGGTGATGTTTGAAACAGAGAAGGGACAAAAAAAAAAAATAGGAAAATTCCAGAAATCAAGCTATGTTTCCTGTCCTGCACTCTCACGCTCACCCACCCCCAAACCCCACTCCTCAAGCAATACCTGGGACATAAAGTGAGGAGACAAAGTCCTGGGAACAAGTCACACTGTCCTCAATGAGGCAGGGAGTACCTGGAGATGGCAGCAATAGCTAGGAAGCCACCCAGAAGATTCCTTGATAAGAGAAGCTTCTTCCTGTAAGCTCAACGTTCTACTTTTTCCAGCCAAAAGAAAGTAAATGAAGATTCTACCCAAAATATATAAATAACATCCAGATAGCTATAAGAAAAATAAACAATCCAATAAAAAGAAGGGTAAAATTCATAAACAGATGTTTCAAACCAGAGGAAGCAAAAAACTGCCAATAAGTATGTAAAAAAAAAAAATGCTCAACCTCATTAGTAATCAGCAAAATGCATGAACACCCCAATGAGATTTTATTTTACACCCAACAGATTGGCAAACATTAAAAGATGTAACAATAACAAGAATAGGCAGGGACGTGAAGGGCGGGGGGTTCTCATAAAATGTCAGTGGGGGTGTAAGTTATAAGTTCTGGAAGGCAACTCAGCATTGTTTGGGGGCACTGGAGGCAAATGATCCCAGATTTGGACATGCTGCTCTGACCCCTTTACCGAATAGCCCTAAGGCTGCTGGTTTTGAGTGAGGCCAGAGCTAGAAAATTCTCTGCAGGGGGGCCAAGCTTGGATGCACTCAACTCCCATGACCAACAAATCCAGAGAAAGTTCAAGTGCGGTGATAAATAAAGATGTGGTATGGAGTCTTTCGCAAGGCCTAATAAAACATCACAGTAAAGAGCCCTGGGGTCCTCCTCTGCTGATAACTTCACTTTCACCATTTTTTTTAGCCGTAATTTTATTTTATTTTTTTTATTAAGTCATTTGCACATAGATCATGAATACATTTATGCCATTATGGGATTCAATATGTTGATTATTTGTACAAATTGGAGTGCTTACATCCTACTAATTAACATAGCCTTCACCTCATTTACCCAATTACAGTGTTAAGACATTTATGTTCTACACCTGATAGATCCAACTTGTACTTGCAATATGCTCCATAAGTGTGGTCCCCCAACTAACCCTCCATCAACCTACCCTCCTCCCTTCCCCTCTCCCTCCCCTTCCCTCCTTCATCCTGGGCTATAGTTGTGATTCCTCTTTCATATGAAAGGGTGAGTGATTATAAATTGGTTTCACAGTAGTACTGAGTACATTGGATATTTTTTTTCCAATTCCTCAGATACTTTAGTGAGAAGAATATTTTTCAGCTCCATCCATGTAAACATAAAAGAGGTAAAGTCTCCATTTTTTTAATGCTGCATAGTATTCCATGGTGTACACTGGACCTAACTGAAATAAAACACTTGAACAGGACCCCAGCTACCCACCCTGAATGTGAATGAGGTCTGTTGTTTCAGTTATCTATTGCTGCTAACACATCAGCCTGAAACTTAGTGGTTTAAGGTTACACTTAAACCAGATAACAGGCTCGGCGCCTGTGGCTCAATTGGCTAAGGCGCCAGCCACGTACACCTAAGGTGGCGGGTTCGAATCCCCAGCCCGGGCACACCAAACAACAATGATGGCTGCAACCAAAAAATGGCCGGGCGTCGTGGCGGGCGCCTGTGGTCCCAGCTACTTGGGAGGCGGAGGCAGGAGACTCGCTTGAGCCCAGGAGTTGGAGGTTGCTATGAGCTGTGATGCTATGGCACTCTACCCAGGGGGATAGCTTGAGGCTCCGTCTCAAAAAAAATATATATATATATAGTTCCTCATGTTGTGATGACCCCCAACCATAAAATTATTTTCGTTGCTACTTCATAACTGTAATTTTGCTACTGTTATGAGTTGTCATGTAAATATCTGATATACAGGATGTATTTTCATTGTTACAAAGGGGTCACGACCCACAGGTTGAGAACCTCTGCTGTAGACACTGTGGGAAGGATTTGGCAACTCCTTTTGTATCAGGCAGTTTGGATCCCGTGGGGCGGAGGCTAGTCTGTAGGTTGTGTCGTCTTGGTTGGCAGGAAGATAGAAGTAAAGGCCTTAAAGCCTAATGGCACTCACCAAATCAATGACAGGAGCCCTATCAAGTGACAGCTATGACGGAGGTCACAAGTCAAATGCCTCCAGGGCAAGGCTGATAACAGGATGGTGAAGGCAGCCAGGGCATGGCTCTTATGACCTGGGGAGCCCAAGCCATCAGTTGTCTGTAACTTCCTCCTGCCAGATCTCCTGTTTTAATTTTTAAGAGTATCCAGGAGTCTATGTTTTGTTTGAGAAATCTCCTGATTTTTACAAGTCAACAACTAATTCCTATTGTTTTTAAGCATACAGATCAAAATGAAATGCTTCCGTGGGCCAGATGTAATCCATAGGTCCATCTGTCAGTTAAACTTTTATTTTTCTGTTCTTTATAACTTTGTGGCAAAAGCACTTGATTACCCACTTCTGATATTTTCAGGAAGTATGGGAAAGGGAAGAGGCAATCAGGAAATTAATTGTGAAATGAATTACCTACGGAAATTGTCAAAATTACATACATGGAGGTTTTTCTGCACACCTGGGGACATGATAATCACCATTTATAACATAATCTAGGAGGAAAATGTGTTTCAGATTCTAATAATAATAACAAAAAAACAAGTTTTTGAAATTCACACCTTTCATTGACTGAAGTATAGTTTTCTATCTAATATTTTGATAAAAGAGGGTTTTCTATGAGATATGATCTAAAAAGATTTTGGAGAATTCTGAACACTTAGCTAGCTAACTGATGTTCTTGATATAAATATCTAGTCTCCTCTACAATACTTCAGCCAAGATTAGTATCATTGCTTGTGGCCCAGGCAACACTAAACCATCAGATCATATATCACTTGGAACAGTATATAAATATCATCCAGAAGATTGATAGGCTCTGACTAAATATACAGTCAGGGCCATGGCCACTGAGGACAAAGCTATCTTTAAGCAGGATTTTTAGGTACTGTGATGGTTAATTTTATGAATCAACACAATTAGACTATGGCACCCAAATAAATGTTGCTGTGAAGGTACTATTAATTATAATCATTTGGCTTTAAGTAAAGAAATTACCCTTCATAATGTATATGGGTCTCATTCAAATGGTTGAAGGCCTTAAGAGCAGAAAATGGGATTTATCAGAGAAGAAGGAATTCTGTCTCATGATTGCAAGGATTCCTGCCTGAGTGTCCAGCCTGCGTGTCTGCCCTAGAAATTACCAGCCCCACAATCATACCTAATCTTACTGGTACCATTTCCTCCCAGCAGTTTCTCCCCACTGTCCATCAGTTCTACTCTAAAGCATCATTTCTTCAGTGAAAGGCTTTTATCTCTGACAAAATGCAAATATGATAAAGCTGATACTCTATCATGTGGCTGTTTTCATGTTGCACAACCAGTTCTAATTGCATTGGCTGTATCTCTCAATCCACAGGGAAAGAAGAGCAAAGGAACTCATATTTATCAGCAGACGCTTTTTATTCTTTAGTCAACAAACTTCTGAAGGAGTCATTATTTGTGTTTGTATCTCCATTTTCACAAAGGAGAAAACCATCTCTAGTGCACACTTCATATATGTACAACTTGATGAATTTTCACAGTCCGAGCACGCTTGTGTAGCCAGCACCCAGATCAAGAAGCAGAGCATGTGTGGCACCCCAGAAGTGCCCCTGAGTGTTATGTTGTATATATGTGCATATAAACACGTGTGTGCATGTATGTGAATGTGTGTGTATGCATGCACAGATACATAAAAACACATAGAACATGCATTTTTACTAAGATCCTCAAATGTATGTAAACACTACACAGATCAAGATATAAAATAGTGGGTGGCGCCCATAGTAAAGTGGTTATGGTGCCAATCACAGGCACGGAGGGTGGCAGGTTCGAATCCAACCCAGGCAAGCTAAACATCAATGACAACTGCAACAACAACAAAAATAGCCAGGCGTTGTGGTGGGCACCTGTAGTCCTAGCTACTTGGGAGGCTGAGGCAAGAGAATCGCTTAAGCCCAAAAGAATTTGAGGTTGCTGTGAACTGTGATGCCATGGCACTCTATCAAGGGTGACATAGTGAGACACTATCTCAAAGAAAAAAGATATAAAATATTTTCGGCACCCAGGAAGGCCTCTCGTGTGTCTTTCCTAGTCATTACCTCCTACCAAAGTAGCTACAATCCTGACTTCAAACAGCAAAGGTGAGTTTTACTTGTTTACTGTATATTAAACGAACTCATACAATGCCTACTCTTTGAGATCCAGCCTCTTTCCTGTGAGATTTATCCACACTGTTAACATAAAATTGCAGTTCATTAATGTCAGACCCTGAGATTATAAAACATCACTTAAATCATATAAATTATTTGGCCACAATCACACACACACTATAATAAGTGGCAGAGCCAAGATTCAAACCTAGGAGAGTCTCCTTCCAAAGTCCATCCCTTTTTTCTCCTGTACTAATGTTTCCAAAAGTAGTATATATGAAATAATTTCATGCGGTACATGGGTGAAGATTAATAGTTATGTTTTTATTTTAGTATGTATTAAGAAAAAACTAGCATATCAAAACCCTTAATAAAAGATATTTTTTTATTCATGGCAGCGCCCCGAGCTCAGTGGGTAGGGTGCCAGCTACAGACACCAAGGCTGGCAGGTTCAATTCTGACCTGGGCCAGCTAAAAAAACCACAATGGCAACAACAACAAAAATATCTGGGCATTGTGGCAGGTGCCTGTAGTCCCAGCTACTCAGGAGGCTGAGGCCAGAGAATTGCTTAAGCCCAAGAATTTTAGGTTGCTGTGAGCTGTGGGTGTCACGGCACTCTACCGAGGGTGACATAGTGAGACTCTGTCTCAAAAATAAAATAAAATAAAATAAAAATAGATATCGTTCAAAAGCTATGTTTAGATATCCACCAAAAACTAAACATAAGGAAAAGTTTTATTCATAATAGACAAACTGTAAACAGCCTAAACTTTCATCAGCAATAGAATGGTATAAATAAATAATGGAATGCTACATATTAACAACAACAACAAAAGAACAAACCCCAGTTACTACAACGACATGGACAAATCTCTGAGACATTGTGATGAGAATGACGACAGACACAAGAGAATACGTGCTGTAAGATTCCGTTTGTACGAAGTTCAAAAAAGAAGCAAAACTAATGTGTGGTCATGGATGTCAGAACAGTGGTGATGTGGGGCGGTGATATTCATAGGAAGGGGCACCAGGGAGCATTCTGGGGCCAGAAGTGTTTTCTATCTGGATATGGGTGGTAGTCATCTGTGTGTGTGTGCATGTGGTGTAAATATTCATGGAACTGAGTCCATAAGACTTATATATTTTATCAAATATTGTAAAAAATACAACTTGAAATAAATAAGCACATTTTTATTCTTAAAAGATGAGTCTGGCTTGGCACCCTTGGTTCAAGCGGCTAAGGCTCTAGCCACATACACCTGAGCTGGAGGGTACGAATCCAGCCCAGGCCACCAAACAAGGATGATGACTGCAACCAAAAAATAGCTGGGCAGTGTGATGGGCGCCTGTAGTCTCAGCTACTTGGGAGGTGGAGGCAGGAGAATCGCTTGAGCCCAGGAGTTACAGGTTTGTTGTGAGCTGTGACGCCACGGCCCTCTACCCCAGGCTCTGTCTCAAAAAAAAAAAAAAAGTCTATTTAATCAAAACTTTTAAATTAAGGATAACACCACTGTTCCGTGGATGTCGTAAAAACCAGGAAGTAGGAGTCACTTTATAAGAGATATTTGGGCACGTTGCCCATAGCAGCCTCTAGCAACGGGAATGTCTATGGAAGGCAAAGCAGGGCTAGACTCTCAGTTCTCCAAGTGTGGTCTGGGGGCCGGCAGTGTTGACACTGCCTAGGGGATTTTTAGACTCACCGTATCTTGTGGCTCACTCCAAACCTACAGACACAGAATCTGCATTTTACAAAATCATCAAGTAATTCATATATATGCCCTGGATAAGAACAAAAGCACCAACAGAGATAACAGTAAAATTAATGTTTCACATGCGTCAATTTTATCTACCTAATTAGGTTGTAAACTTCTTGAGGACAGTGTAGAATAGTGGTGGAGAGCTGAGAACTCAGTTATGTTACTTCTCAACAGAGTAACTTTGGGGAGTTAATAGATTGATTCCCCTAGCCTGGAATACAAAGGGGGAGCAATAAAAACATAATCTTTTGTTGTTGTTTTGTTTTGAGACAGTCTCACTCCGTTGCCCAGGCTAGTGCCGTGGTATCAGCCTAGCTTGCAAAAACCTCAAACTCCTGGGTTCAAGCCATCATTTTGCATCAGCCTCCCAAGCAGCTGGGACTACAGGCTCCTGCCACAATGCCCGGCTATTTTTAATATTTTTAGTAGAGACAGGGTCTCACTCTTGCTCAGGCTGGTCTTGAAGTCTAAGCTCAAGAAAGCCTCCTACCTCGGCCTCCCAGAGTGCTGATATTAGAGGTATGAGCCACCACACCCACCCACATTTTTCTTCTTCTTCTTCTTTTTTTTTATTTTTGTATATAGGGTCTCACTGTATTACCTAGACTAGGGGACAATGGTATCATTTTAGCTTGTTGTAACCCTGAACTCCTGGGCTGAAATGATCCTCCTGGTTCAGCCTCCCAAGTAGTTGGGACTACAGGCATGTGCCCCCATGTGTAGGCAATATTTTTTCCATAGTAGAGATGGGGTCTCACTACATTGCCCAGGCTAGTCCCAAACTCCTAGCCTCAAGTTATCCTCCTACCTTGACCTCTCAAAGTGCTAGGATTACAGGCCTGAGCCAATGCACCCAAACATAACACTATTACTATTAACATGTACTTCTTGGATGTTATAAAGGTTGAATAAAATAATGTATGTAAAGTTTTTAATACATAAGGGTCAGGCTCAGTGGCTCATGCCTGTAATCCTAGCACTGTGGGAGGCCAAGGCAGGTGTATTGCTTGAGCTCAGGAGTTCGGGACCAACCTGAGCAAGAGTGAAACCCCTGTCTCTAAAACTAGCCAGGCATTGTGGCTCGTACCTGTAGTCTCAACTATTCAGGAAGCTGAAGCAAGAGGATCTCGTGAACCCAAGAGTTTGAGGTTGCTGTGAGCTATCACTCTCCCAAGAGCAACAGAGTAAGACTCTGTCTTGGAAAGAGAAAAATACATTGCCAAGTACATAGTAAAATATTAACAAATCTTAGCTATTATTATCACCATACATGGTGAATGGGGTGAAAAGCATCGGTTCATTTAGTCAACAAATTTTATTTAGCATCTACTATATGCTTGGCACTATTTTAAACACTGAGGGGACAAGTCTGAATAAAACAGACTCCCCCAAATCCCTGCATTGTTGGGGATCCTGTTGGCAACTGGGAGGCAGAGGAGACTCTCGGGAAAGAAAGGCAAGAGGCCTCTCAGGAAAATCTCCCAACTGAGTCCTGAGGTATCTGGCATCGCTGTGCACTGATTTTTCCTTCCAGATGGGCTGTAACCACCGTTAGTAAAGGAAGTGTGCCAAGATTTTTTCACACCCTCCCTGGAGACAGACTGCACCAATGAATGAGAAAAATGTAGCACCTGCAAATCTCTTGCTTAAAAATTCTTTTAAAGAAATCTTTCTTGTTCTTTTGTCTCTACAAATAAATCGGGAAGCAACATCTCCACTTGTATCTAAGATAATGATAGAATGTCCCTTGAGCCCGTGGTTTCTGCCCCAGGAGTGGTGATAACACGGGCTTGACCTCTTCCCCTCACAGCTGGAACAGTTGCCCAGGTGGGCAAAACTATTGTAGGTCCACCCTCTCTCTAACCGGGCCACACCCGCCCTGCGATGCAGGCCTAGCACAGGTATCTACTCTTACCACAGGGCTCAAAGCAACACAGGTAGTACTTGACTATTTAGCATTTGACCTGATGGAAATAAGTTCTTTATCTCTAGGTTTTCTTCAGCTTTTCTGTTAGTGTCCTTGAAAGAAACCTATAGTCTTTCCCAAAATGGAAAGTAATCTCGAATTTTGGTAGATCCTAAAAGAGAGGCTAGTAAGTAAGTTGCCTTTTCCTAGTTTTTCCCTCTCTCCCCACTCTCCCGTTACATGAGACACTCATTAAAAGCCCCTGAGAACACCTGATCCTGCTCAGAAAATCACCCCACCCCACCCCCCGCCTCAAACCTTCATTCTCAGCCTTCTTGTCCCTCCCTCCCGTGCCTTGTCTGGTTTAGATTTGGGTGGGGATGAGCCCTGTAGACACGCAGGGAGTAGTCAAGCCTCGAATATAAATAATCCTGGGTTATCTATGTTTTTGCCTAACCATCTAGGATTCTGGACTAGAATCCTGGATTCAAGGATCCCCCACGTCAGCCTCTCTAGATTGTAGGAATTAATATCTTTCACCTAATAAAGTCAGTTTGGAATTTTCCACCTCCCCAGATACCAGGACCACTTCTTAGAAAGCCAAGCAACAAGGGCGTCTGCTTCCCTAGCCCAAGGTTCACCAGCTCCTTGCCCTTTTTTCCTTCAGCCTGACATTATCAGTATGCTTTGCAATCGAGCCTTCCTGAACCATGGCACCGACACTTCCAAGTACTGATGATTGAAGTGAAGTGAAGACTTTTACCATAACATGATAATTTTCAAGGAAATTTTGGCCCTTTGGGATGTCTTCTTTAATGTCAGCCACATTTAAGAAGTAGCTATCCTTTGTTAAAAGTTTTACCAAACTGTTTGCTTGAACATTGTATCTCAGTTTTTTTGGACTAAAGTTCATTAAACAATTTCAAGTATGGTGAGGGGCACAATCACAGCAGGGACCTTACCTAGCAAATGCAAACACTGTAAACTAATCATTTTTACCCTCATATTAATGTGAAAAAAATATATTTTTTTTAAGACAGAATCTCAAGCTGTCACCCTGGATAGAGTGCTATGGTGTCACAACTCACAGCAACCTCAAATTCTTGGGCTTAAGCGATTCTCTTGCCTCAGCCTCCCAAGAAGCTGGGGCTACAGGCGCCCACCACAGCGTCTGGCCATTTTTTGGTTACAGCTGTCATTATTTGGAGAGCCCTGGCTGGATTCAAACCCGCCAGCTCTGGTGTATGTGGCTGGTGCCCTACCCGTTGAGCACAGGTGCCAAGCCAATGTGAAATTTTTTTTAAAATGACATCAAGCACCCCTCTGACTCATTTTTCAGGAAGAATAAGAACTGAGTGAGAAAAATAAGCTATCACTCCATATGCAAACACTGTTGGTTTTAACATATATACCTGCTCTAGCAATCGAGTATGGATCATTCATATAGTAAGGTCTAGTTTTGAGAAAAATTGGGCAAAAAATACCATCGCCGCAAACATGTGTTACTATTTGCAAATGTTCTAATCAAACAACCAAGCTACATCAGCTACATTTATAATAATGAAGCTAAATTCATGGTCGTTAAATAGCCAGAATGGTAGCAAAAAAAAAAAAAAATCACGATCATTTCAAGAAAACATTGATGATATGGTGCTAACAGAAAAGTATGGGAATTCCAACCATTATCACATATATATGCAACAGAAGCTCTGTAACATATGTGTATGCAGGATGGAGTATCAGACTTGTCAGTAGACTACTGAATTAGGTTCTTCGTCAACCGCAACAGCTCATTGATTTTAGTTTATAAACAGCTGAGTTTAACAGGCTTCGGCTTTCTTACTAGGTTACTAGTGGGGATCTCTTAGCCCTACACAAGATGAATGTCACTTGACCTGAAGCACAAAAGAAATACCTGGCATGTTTATGTCAGTTTGGGGCTCAAGAGGACCTGACAATGGACCCCATTTTGAAAATCATGGTACTGGCTCAGCACCTGTGGCTCAATCGGCTAAGGTGCCAGCCGCGTACACCTAAGGTGGCGGGTTCGAATCCCCAGCCTGGGCCCGCCAAAACAACAATGATGGCTGCAACCAAAAAATGGCTGGGCGTTGTGGTGGGCGCCTGTGGTCCCAGCTACTTGGGAGGCGGAGGCAGGAGACTCGCTTGAGCCCAGGAGTTGGAGGTTGCTATGAGCTGTGA
>CAUYQV010065221.1:0-16350 GCA_963574575.1 Galagoides demidoff | reverse complement strand
CCCGCCACAACGCCCGGCCATTTTTTGGTTGCAGCCATCATTGTTGTTTGGTGGCCTGGGCTGGGGATTCGAACCTGCCACCTTAGGTGTAGTGGCTGGCGCCTTAGCCGATTGAGCCACAGGCGCCGAGCCTGGAACTTATTTTGATTTATGTGTGATGGATGGATCCAGCTCTCTTCCCGCCATGTGACTAACCATTTTTCCTGATACCCTGTATTGAGTAATTTATCTTTTCTCCTCTAATTTGAAATGCAACCTTTATTTAATACTAAATTGCTGAATGTATTTGTATTCTTTCCTCCATATTTAAGAGTTAATGTTTGTTGATTATGAAAAAGTTCAAACTTAGAAGTAGAGGGAATAGTTCAGCAGAACTCCAGTAATTAAGAAATTTTCTTTTTTCTTTGATTTATTCACTCATATTTTTGCTGAAGAATTTTAAAACAGTCCCAGATACCATGTCATCTGACCCTTTATATATTTCGGCAGGTAGGTCTAAAATATGTAGGCCTTTAAAAGCTAAATTAAATATTTGATATTTTCTTACAAATTAAAGAGATAAGCCACTGGGGGCTGACATTTGGTGTCTCTGATTTCATTGATAATCAGCTGCTTCAGAAGGTGATAGTAGCTCTTTAATTGCTCAGTGTTTTGTCATCATGAAGCTTTCTCCCCACACTTGTTTTTTAAGGAGGACCTGTCTCTGTACACCCTGGTATTGGAATGTTGTATTAGTGTAGAGATGTACAGATGATTTTATTAGATAAGATAGGCCACCTAATGAGCAATCTCTGTGTAAGCTGTGTGAGTAATAAAAGTGTAAGTAGTGGTTAGGTTTAGCAAGATGTGTGGATGGGAGCTAAGAAGAAATACAAAATCATTCCATATAGAGCTTAATCTAGTTTTAAAAGTGTGTGTAAGACTTAATGATAGAAATTGATCAAATTCATGACTGCATTCTTGAGAATAAGGATGTCAGGGCATAGGTCCTATTTGATTCTGGAATTTTACCACTAAAATTCATGCTTAGTTTCAGTTTTATCTATTTCATATGAGAACTTCCATGATATTGATGGGTACAAGTATTTTGCATGACTATACATTTCTGTTTAGATAATATTTATTAATTATGTTCTATGATAGTATGTTTTCCTTTCCATTTAATATATTTGAAACTGAGCTATCCTGATAGAATGTTATTGGTAATTCAGATACATGTACATCCTCAGATTTGTAGTCTAAAGGCTGCTTCAGAAACTTAAAACATGGTTCACATTTTGGTACATCTATAAATCTTTTGAAAATAAAAAAACCCGAAGTATACAAGATTACCTTTCAGGTGGGTAGGAGGAAGAAGTTTAGGAGATCCCTTGTATAACATGGCAGCTATAGTTAATATATTGTATTCTTTTAAAAAAATTTTGTATTATGATGAAGGTACATATGATTAGGTTACATCGTTTGTAAGGTAAAGTCCAAGTTGTAGTTCAGTCCTTCACCCAAGAATATATATTGTATTCTTCAAAAATGCTATGAGTAAAGTGTTCATACCACACAAATGGTAACTATGTGAGGTAATGATATGTCAGTTAGCTAGATTTAATCATTTCACACTGTATATATTAATTAATTTACTATTTAAATTGCACACAGACTCTCTTTTGTCTACCCTGTACTTCAAAACATGTTTTACATGATAAATACACGTAATTTTATTTGTTAATTAAGAAAAGAGATATTATCTTTGCCAAATAGCCCTGATATTCACCAGATAGTCATCAGATACCTTGCAGTAATATAAAGAAGATATAGACTCCAGTTATCATTTGCACAATTTGTATACTCAATTTGGGAATTCTTCCATTTCTGAACAATTCCACAATCTCTTGATTTTTTTCCTCCAATTTCACTGTGTTTATATGCCTGCTATAATCTGTTATAATCTATTGAGTCCTGTAGGTATTTGACTGGTTAGGTCTTTCAGAGCACTTGTTTGTGAATCTTAGTGGTGTTTACTAGATCGTCATCTGACTGTATTAAAATAAAATTTCTATATTCTGCTTAGCTTTTGAATGTCCCCCTAATTTCTGTATGTAAAATTTCTGTATGTAAACTGACATAAAAAGATTATGGCATGGTCTCTTAATGAATGATTTTAGTGGCAGGCTACTCCCATCTGTTCTCTTTAACTTGAATAAAATGTTGGAATCTTTTGTTCAATATAGGCAGCTGTGCAGGTAAACTCAGTTTTTCGATATTTAGACAGTTTCTCAATTTCCTCGTAGGTTTTCAGCTCTATTATTAGTTGATATGTGTTGGCTGATTAGGCAAAAACAGTCTGTGCTTAAAACCTTGCATTGTACATATGTTTGAGAAAAAAGATACCTCATTTTTTTTTTTTTTTTGGTAAGACGGAGTCTCACTATGTTGCCCTCAGTAGAGTACCTGTGGCATCACAGCTCACAGCAACCTCAAACTCTTGGGCTTAAGGGATTCTCTTGCGTCAGCCTTCTAAGTAGCTGGGACCACAATGCCCAGCTATTTTTTTTTTTTTTTTTGTAGTTGTCATTGTTGTTTAGCTGGCTTGGGCCAGGTTTGAACCTGCCAGCCTCGGTGTATGTGGCTGGTGCCGTAACCACTGTACAGGCGCCAAGCCGATACCTCAATCTAACTAAGGGAAATGTTGAAATCTAGCATAGTTGTATTCAGGCAATATGTTTTTAATGAGAGAGTTAAATGACTTTTTATTTTTATTTAGAATTGTTAAAAATAATCACAGTTTCATAAGGAATTTTTAAAGAAAAAGAATTTAAATGTTTATCATTTCTTTTAGCTTCCATGGTGTGCTGGATATGTGCTCATATAGCATCTTTAATCTTCTTAGTAAATCTGCAAAATAAATATCGTCCCCATAAGGTAGATTAGAAAAGTGAGGCTCCAGGGGTATCTTGATTAATGGCACACATCTCCTGTGTTCTTTATTTGGGGCATTTGATGGTATTTATTGAATTAATAAAAGGTGATAAAACTCACACATTTATTTACTGTGACTATATTCCCTGACACTTTTTTTTGATGGGGGATGGGTGCTCATAATAGATGAAGTTATTCTGTTTATAACATTTTTTTTCAAGTAACAATTTTAGTCTTAAAGAAAAGTTGAGTGGATAGTATGGAGCATTCCTGTATGTGTCCTCTAGCTCATAACTTTTTTCTGTTAACATCTTACATTAATGTGGTATATTGCAATTAATGAACTAATATTGGTACATGATTATTAATTAAATCTATAGTTTAGTCATGTTTCCTGTTTTTGTCCTCCGTCCCTTTTCTGTTCCAGGATGCTATCCTGCCATCCAGGACACCACATTACATTTGTGTATCTTATCTCCCTAGGCTTCTCTTGCTGTGACAGTTTCTTAGACTATATTGATTACCTTGACAGTTTAAAGGTCATTGCTGGTTATTAAATACTGTAGGACAGTGGTTCTCAACCTGTGGGTCACGACCCCTTTTTAACAATGAAAATACATTGCGGCATTAGGAAGGTTGAGAACCATTGCTGTAGGATGTCCCCCTACTGGAATTTGTCTTATGTTTTCCTCATGATTAGGGTGGGGTTGTAGTATTGGAAGACTACACAGGGAAAGTGCCATTTTCATCACAGCACATCATGGGTATATATTATTAACATGCTTTATAACTAATGATATTAACATTAAACCTGGCTTAAATAGTGTTCATTAGGTTTCTGGACTGTCAAGTTACTCTTTTTCTCCTTTTTGGACTGTATTCTTCGGAAGAAAGTTTGCTGTCTGAGCCTACACTTAAGAAGTAGGGAGTTATGCTCCCCTTTCTTTAGAGTGGAGTATCCATAGAATTTATTGGGAACTCTTCTACACAGATTGGTCTTTTCTCCTACATTTGTTAATTTATTTAATCATTTATTTGATTAAATTGCAGATACATGATTAAATGGCAGATACATTATAGATACATGGATTGTTCTACTCTGAGTTATAATTCAGTATTACTAAATTGCTTTAGCTTTTGCTGTTGAGAAAATTTTCAGTTGCTCCGATGTTCCTTTGCCATATCCTCATCAATTCTTGTTGAGCACTTTCTGGCACTATAAGATGCTCCAGGCTCATGTTGTACATTTCCTGCCTCAGTCCTGGCACTGGCCGTTACCTCCAAGAAGCAGCCCTAGTTCCTTTTATTGAAGAATGGTTTTAGAAGCAAGTATCTGGGTACTAGGTGTGCTTGTTACTGGGGCATAATTTCTTTTAGACATCATCAGGGACAAAGCAAGGAAATATATGTGTATATACTAATCTGTATATGTACACTTATGTATAAATATTTATATATGTATCTATATGAAGTTAAACATGAGTTCTTACTGATGTCTCCAACTTTAATTCATTATAGCTCCTACTTTTTAAGGAGTTTAAAAAATATTAAACCTCTCTCATAACAGATACCTTTTTCTTTTGGTTCGCTGTGGTTCTGTATTTAGATGGACTCACTGTTAACTCTTAGTTGTGTCATATGTGGGCTTCTTCATTCCTGAATTACTTTCATTCTTTCATGTGTTATCTAGTTTTTTATATGCAAGTCTTTCATTCCTCCCCCCAAAGTGTTCATGATACTATATTTCTTAACTTCTTACTCATTTGTTTGAAACTGTAGTTTTTTTTAAAAAATAAGAATTGGGTCCTATCAAAGAGATATTTGAGAATTTTACCCAAAATTTGCCTTTTCATTGTATTGCTTTTTGATATTTGGATGGATAATGTAGAAAAAGGGAATGGAGAATACCATTGGGTTGATTAACAAAATACTTTGCTTTTAGTTTTGTTTACTCTGCTTCCAAATGACTTTTTTTTAATAGTTTATAAGTTAAATTTGGATCCCTTCCCTTGTCAGAACACTCTTGGTGTTTTCTTTGCAAAGTTTAGTTCTTTTGTTTAGTCCATTTGGTTTTGAGAAAGATAGGTTCAGTGATTCGGTATTATTATGTCATCGTTTACTTTGACTAGCATTTTCCCCCCATAAAGTCCTTTGTTATACCTTTTGCCTCCTACAACTTACTATTTATATTTAAGAATTTATATCATATCTAATTGTTATCTTAGGTGTCATCTAGTGTAACTCTCATTTTATGGATGAAGGAACTTAATTGGCTATCGATCATTTGCATAGAAACTGACTGGTATTTTTTTCTCCCTAATAGTCTCAAACAAAAAGAAAACTTGCTTGTCTTTGCCACGCCTTTTTTTAATAAAATGTTTTTATGCTAAGGCATATTTATGGTGATGAATGATACTGTTTTCATATGGATTAGTTTTGGAAAGAAAAATGTACATTAAAGATCTTTTGTTCATTAGTATGGCGATATAAGTCCTTAAGTCTTTGAATTTCCATCTCAAAGCAAGCATAACTTCTCTTCAAACAGATACTTTTTGTCAAATTTGGTTGTTGTATAAAGCCCATTCATTTTCTTAGTAACAACAGAAAAAGAACTTAACGCTTATTTGAGAAGAATGATAATTTTTGAAAAGTCTTAAGATAATTGGTATATAAGTTAACTTTTAAGCAAAGAAAGCAGACTAATAAAAATTTGTGCATTGATCCATTGGGATATAGGGACTAGAATATGCCATCATAATATAGCATTGTCTGCCAGCTTAGACTAATTTTGTAGCACTTAAGGTGTTCAGCGTTTTAAAGGTTTTAAAGTGTGATCCTTTACGATATACTTGCCCAAACTCAACGAGAAAAAGGAAATTGCAGTGTTTTGTCCAAATTTTATTAAAATCTTATTGCTATATTTCATAGAATAGTTATAGTAATTAAAAAATATTTAAGCAGTGGAAGATGGTTGCTGTATATGTTTTACAAAGTAAATTAAGGTAGGGGGCTGGTTATTGAGTAGGGAAAGATTTGTTGGTTCTTAAGCCATCCATGGTGCCTGACATAAAGAAAATTAGCACCATGCAACAGTCCTTTATCTTATTAGCAGTCTGTTTTGATGTGCTTTTAAATGCATTTAACAATAGTGTTGATTAAGGTTGCAGAGTCTGGAGCCAGACTGCTAAGTTTATGTCCCTGTGCCACCATTTGGTAATGTGTAGCCTTGGCCCGATTACTTATGCTCAGGGTCTTCATTTGTAAAATGGGATTAATCATGTACTTAGTAGAATCCTTGTGAAGATTGAATGAGCCACCATGCCTGACACAGGTTTATTATTATTATTGTTTTTTGAGAATTCTTCTGACAGTCAAGTGGTTTGTTATTTATATGTTTTCTTATAAAAATGTTTCTTTTCAAAAGACTGGAGAACTTTTGACATGCAGCTTATTGTGGAGTTCTTTTCTTGGCATTAGATCTTATGCCATGTGGAACTGTTAGCTACTTAATTGAAGAAGTTTTGTTTTCAAAGTTGATGAGTAGATGTTTGGTAGTTTGGGGTGGCCATGAGGATGAGAAATTATACAAAGGGATGCTGGACAGCTTTTGGGAGAGACTTTTTTTTTTTTAACACAGTGGTGTTAGTAGTGTTTACTTTGAGATCCATGGAGACAGCCACCATCATACCATTCATCATTAGTTATACTATTTCCCATCATTAAGGAAACTCATTGGATTTTATGCTTTTTTTTTCTTTTTCTTTTTTGCTAAGTCTTCTTGTAATCGTCCATTCTGACTCAGGGGCAGGCAACTGGTAGAGAGCTTCTGCGTCATCCTGTATATTCAGTGTGAAAATCCTACCTTTGATGTATTTGGGTCACCATAATGCTTTCTTAACAACATGCCACTACCCTGAGATCACAAACTCGTTTGAAACTGGGTTGTGATATCACAGGTTAGATCTGAAGGCTAAAATTAATTTAGGACCATCCATTTTCACAAATGAATGGAATAGTGGGAAAACACAAATGTGAATATTTGAGAAGCCTTTCAAATTATATTAAGATTGCTTGGTACTCAACTTTTCTTACATTAGTGTCCGTATTTAATACTGTATAGTATCAAATGCCTATAGAGTGAATGGAAGTGAATTTCTTTTGTTGGTTTAATTGAGTTTATTTATTCACATCAACAACCGGTATTAGTGTGGGCTATGGAATAGGTACATCCTCTTTGTAGTAATGATTTTCTTGACAGAACTTTCTGTATCTAATGTTTTTAGCTTTTTGGCATAGATTATATCATTATGGTTTATAAAATAGTCCTACCTCTTTCTCTTTTCATCTGTTTTCTGAGTAGTATGATTTCCCAGAATACCTAGCACACCTAATTCAACAAGACAATATTTGTTTTTGCTCTGGTTGCAGTAAGATAAAACTCTGAAGCATCTGGATAAAGATATTTCAGAAAATGAATTCCTAGGAAAAATTATTCTATTTCTATTGGAGAAGTCATAGCTTTTTTTCAGATTATACCATAATGAGACTGGTATCTGTTTTGGGGGCCATAATTTTACATATTCTATTCCAAACTTCTTTTGAGTATATTATAAAGCTCTCAAATTACTTACCTGATTCTCTTATCTATCAAATATTAAAAACTTATTAGAGACAAATTTATTAGTGAACAAGTTAAAGCATTCAGTCAGTCTGCATCCATTTTACCTTTTCTGCATGGGTTAGTTGAACAAGAATTTCAATGGTAAATATGTTAGTCCATTATGGTTCACAATTCTCCCCAGGGAAATATGGGGAATTCATTAAGTTAATTGAAAACATTTGGATAGTTTTTGTAACTTATGCCAAATCTCTGAAGATTAGGGATTTCTAATGAGTCGAGTTATATTGGTAGTATACAGAAAGTGAGTATATTACTATCTGGTACAGTTTAATAAGCATTTTGACTATTTGCCTCAAATGTGTTCTGTGTATTTCAGTGCTCTAAAGTGATTTGTAATATTTACATCTATTTTCCTTATGAGGTTAAGGGAAAGTAAGACCTTTACAATTAATTAATTGCTTTTGGGTGGAATTCAACATGAGTAGATTTTGCTGTAGTAAAGATTTTAAAATATTATCTTAGAAGAAAATGTAGACTGGTGTGTAAAAAAAATTAAGTCAGGTGTTATATATAATTGGGAAACTCTCCACCCCTTTGTCCAGTTTTAACTTATCAGCACCTTTCTTACTGTCTTAGGCTTAAAACACTAGTGCTGTCTCCAGGGCCTGTCTCACCTGTGCTCCTCCATCTCCATCCCTTTAATGTTAACTTAGGACCTATTTCTTTGCTGTAGTTACTTGGATTGATGTTGTGGGGGGGGGGGGTTCAAGGATGTGAACAGGTGTACCTTTTCCGAGTGTCTTTTATTAGTTCTTATATTAGTTGTTATTAGTATTAGTGCAATAGTACATCATTATTTTAGAATTTTTTACTAAATGACATAGAAATACTTTTCATTGTATGTAACAGAATACTTAGTCAATGGTGGCTTAAATTAATGAAGATTTAGTCTTCTTAAATAAGAATAGCCTTGACTGGGTGCAGTGGCTCATGCCTGTAATCCTAGCACTGTGGGAGGCCAAGGCAGGGGGATCGTCTTAGCTCAGGAACTTGAGACTGAGTAAGAGCAAGACCCAGTCTCTACTAACCATAGAAAAAAACTAGGTGGGCCTTGTAGCAGGTGCCTGTATTCCCAGTTAGTTGGGAGGCTGGGGCAATAAGATCACTTGAGCCCAAGAGTTTGAGGTTGCTGTGAGCTATGTTACCCTGCACTCAGCGTAAGACTAAGTCTCAACAACAACAACAAAAAATTAAAAACAGAAGATCTTTGGAGGCGGGAATCTGCCACTATTCACTTACCTGCTTAGCAATGTCAGGGTTCTTGTTCTGTAATTTTCTTGGCCTTTTCTTCATGGTTGCAAGATGGCTGCTCTTGCTCTAGAAATCACTTTTCTGTTTAAAGAATCAGGAAGGGGCAGCATATCTTTTTATTTTACCAGGGAACCAAAACTTCCTGGAAGTGTTGAACCACAATATGTTTCCCCTTAAGTTGATGGCCAAGCTGTATGACATGGCTATCTCTAACCAGAAGGAGGGCTGTGAAAGTGAGGTATAGATGGGGAAGGAAGGAGGAGTTTGGAAATAGATACTAGGTTTGCTGTAAAATCTAGCTCTTTGGCTAGCTAAAATCTAGAGATGTCCTTCTTCTTATGAATACACTTTACAAAGAATTCAGTCACCACCTCCCAAGCAGACAGCACCTGTTCTCATCCATAACTGCATTGACCTCGCAGTCCATGATGTCTGCTTTCTCCATCAGGTCTGGGTAGCTTGTTGTCCTCTGGTGACATAGAGCAAAGGGAAAAAATTTGTGCCCCCAACACACCAAAAATAGTGGATAAAAGAATAGGAAAACCATAATCAATCCTTCTCTTTACCAAAGGGGAGAATTAGAAACGCAGAACAGTCATTGGTCCCAAAATGCCTATACTGCAGGATGTGCCTATCAGATACTTCCTGTTCTGGCCGTGGAGTACATTTCTTAGTTAACTGATCTGCTGTCTTATTTGTGATCCTGGGGAAGATCTCCCTTGTTCACATGTGACCACAAAGTCTTTTTTGTAAGACAGAGTCTCATTATGTTGCCCTTGGTAGAATGCCATGGTGTCACAGCTTACAGCAACCTCAAACTCTTGGGCTTAAGCAATTTTCTTGCCTCAGCTTCCCAAGTAGCTGGGACTACAGATCCCTGCCACAACACCCCAGCTGTTTTTTTGTTGTAATTGTCATTGTTGTTCAGCAGGCCTGGCTGGGTTCGAACCCACCAGCTTCTATGTATGTGACCAGTGCCCCAACCACTGAACTGTGGGCCCTGAACCAACACAAAGTCTTGATTACTATAGGTGCATAATAAGTCAGGTAGACTGATTCTTCCCAATTCAGTCTTTTCAAAAT
Source organism: Galagoides demidoff (assembly GCA_963574575.1). Taxonomy (NCBI): domain Eukaryota; kingdom Metazoa; phylum Chordata; class Mammalia; order Primates; family Galagidae; genus Galagoides; species Galagoides demidoff. Next base: position 6,422 of record CAUYQV010065221.1, on the reverse strand, counting down.
TATTTGGCTATTTTAGGGACTTTCCCTCTCTCTGTGTTAATAAATTTTAGAATTTTTTTTTTTTTATATCTACCAAGAACTTTGCTGGGATTTTTTATAGTAATAATGTTAAACTTTAGTTTGGGGAAGAATTAACATCTTTATTGAGTCTTCAAATCTACGAATATGGTAAGTCCCTCAAAATAATTTAGAGAGACTTTAATGTCTTTCAACAAAACTTAATAATTGTCAGCATATAGATACTGTATATATTTTGTGACATAAATACCTAAGTCATTTTCTTTGGAGCAAAGAAGTATAAGTGGCATTGCCTTTTTAAATTTCAATTTCATTGTTACATGTTAGTATGTACAAATATAATTGACTTTTGTTTATTACCTGTGACCTTGCAGAACTCTCTTACTAGTTCTAGGAGTTTTTTGTAAATTCCTTGGAATTTTCTACATAGACATTCCTGCTATCTGCAAATATAAATGGCTTTATTTCTTTATGTCTATATACATTTTTTCTTGCTTCATTTTGTTAGTTATAATCTATATACATTTTTTCTTCTTCATTTTGTTAGTTATAATTTCCCATGTTATGTTGAACATGAGTGGCAAGAATGGACATCCTTGCCTTATTCCTGACTTTAGAAAGAATTCAGTTTTTCAAACATTATGATATTGGCTATAGGATTTTTTGGTATATGCTTCTTATGTATTCGAGATAAATCTTGTCTAATTTTCTGAGTATTTTTTTTTTTTTATCATGAATGGCTGTTGGATACTTCATGGACATTTTGAAACACTATGGAGGGAAAGCAGTTCATTCTTTTTTTAGTTAGAAATAGGGGTAGTCTGTGAATTGAAGAATGATAACGTCTGACTGTTATCTGAGATATACAATGTTTAGGTACTGAAGACATTACCTGACTCTTAATCAACTTTTTGTATTTCACTCTGTAGAGGGAAAGATTTATTAAAATAATTACATGTGAATATTCCCGCCTTTTTTTTAGCTTTTAAAATAAATTTTCTTTTAACATAAACATTTCAAAAAGCACATTTTTGCAGTGGTCTTGCCACTGACTCTTATTTTACTATCAGGAAAAAATACTTCCACATGGTTAGAGAGTCCCATTCTACATTTTATAGTGCCTTCATTCTCTTGCAATTTTTGTTTTTGTGGCAGCTATATATTGTTATATTGTAGATCAGCATGCCTCTTTAATCTTCTCTTTGTTTTAAAAATAAAACTTAAAGATAATCTGCAGAAAAGTTGTACGAACAGTGCAAAAACTTCTCCCGATCCATGTGTTAGCTGTTCACTTGATACCTTATCAGCCCTAATTACTTTAGTAGTTCCTATAAAATTATTCTTCCACAAAACCGTCAAAAACTGTGATTAACATTTAGGTGTTACTACTCCCTCATTCTTAGACTTCATTCGTGGTATTCCCTTGACGTCTTTTTTTGGTGAAAGGATCTAATTTGAAATCAGATTTTGCATGGAGTTGTCGTGTCTCTTTAGAAGATTCCTCTAGTCTAGGCCAGTTTCTCTTTCTCCTTCCTTTATGTCTTTGACATTTTTGAAGAGTACAAGCTAATTATTTGAGTGATTGTCACTTGATACGGGTTTGTCTGGTACTTTCTAGTGAGTAGGTTCAAGTTACGCATCTTTGGCAGGAGTGTCTTCAAAAGTGACGCTTTCTTCCTCTCAGCGCATCCTTTCAAGTGGCACCTGACTTTGGTTTGTCCCATTATTAGTGATGTTGACTTTGATCAGTTGATTAAAGTGAGCTGAGTTTCTCCACTGTAAGGTTATTTTTCCTCTTTGAAGTTGATAATGTACTTTGTGAGAGGTTCTTTGAGGCTATGTAGATTTCCTGTTCCTCTTCAAATTTTCACTCCTCTGGAACTCCTGTGCTTGGCACCTCTGCCCCTCCACAGGAAGGCCATTCTCAGCCTTCTAACACCCGGTAGGGAGGCTCTCCTGAAATCATGTGGGCCATCCTCCTGCACAGATACCATGATTCCCTCACCCCATTTAACTTTTCCTACCCTTGCGGGTGCACTTTTTGCTTCCTGGACTTGGACACTCTAGGCCAGGGGCCCTTCTGTGTAGATGCTCGTCTCATTGTTATCCTGTTTAACGCCCCATGCTGCAGAGATGCCCATCCTGCTCTTTTTGGACTCTGAGACTCTGGGCTGGGCTGCCTGCTTTGGTGGATGTTTTCACCCCTTTCGGACCCTGACACCTCCTGCCATGCTGCTCTTCTTTGTGGTCATCCTAGCCCATTCTCTCCAATCACCCTCCCTCCTACAGACGCTTTCCTCATCCTGCTTGTGCTCGGATGCCCTCTTCCTTCTGCGTGGGCTCTCAGACACTTCCTAAGGTTGCCTTCTGCCTTCTTCAGCCCCACCCAGTGTCTTTATGTTGAGCTGGTATAGAAGGGTGTGGGCATCTCCAGTCTTCCATTGCTATTCCTAATCAGCCCCGTTTAGTTTGCCTTTTTACCTGTTTTTTTATACCTCTTTGTGAAGATTAGAGATAATTTATAATATTCTAAACATAAAACTTATTTTTCTTTGAGGAACCTAGGCAAGTGTTGAACAAATGTGCAAAGCCTGGTTGTTTTGGATATTATAAAGAGATAATCCCCATGTATGGGAGTAAAGACAACCCATATCACGGTACCTTACCTGGGATGGGAAACAGATAACACGGACTCAACTTGCCTAAGTTCAATCTTTAGACCCAAAGGTCCATTACTTACCCTGCCTCCTGGTTTCTAGCTTGTGACACCTCTTTGCAAGTCACACCATCTTTTTCTGTCTCTGTTTCCTCATTCATAATATGGGGATTATAAATACTTACCTCATGGGACTGTTGGAGAGCTCAAATGAGATAATATATTTGGAAATGCTTTGCAAGTGGTAAAATGCTATGTAAATGTGGTTATTTACTTCTAATTTATTACATAGTCAAAATTGAAATATATAGGAAATGAAGTCAAGCGTTTTAATTGCATTTGTGATTTGTAGGCAAATTCCCTCTGATTCATAAGGCGGAGCAGAGGTCAGCATAGTTTTTGCTTTTTGTTACCATTTTAAGTCCATTGTTCTGTCACCATTATTCAACCAGGCAAACACTTCTGTTTTGAAGCCCTGCCCACCGTTCATGCCTTTGTGACATATTTCTACCTTCCAGATGATTTTTAACCCTGGTGTACAATTGTCCTGCCTATCCCAGTACCTGCTATCTGTCATCTTTAGTGACATCAGCATCACTGACCTTATATGAGTTCTTTCATGCATCTACAATTGCTTGTGGCACAGTTCTGCTTATATATATCACTGGAAGGGGGGTCTTAGAGTGACCGCGTCTAATGCTGAAGTAATTCTCCTCTTCTCTGCCCTACTCCTCCCTAGAGCATTCATTTATGTGACTGGTGTCACTCTTTGTATTAGCCTTCTGGGTTGGAAACCTTTAACTCCTCTCTGCCTGTCATTTCCTATATCTAGTCAGTAACTAAGTTCTTTTCTTTTTGCAAAACCCTCTTTCCCACTTGAGTTTCCATTTTCTTGTAATTAACAGTGTACCTCTGGCCCTTATGATCTAATCTCTGAACTTTTAAAATAGCCCTTTTTAAGGTAAACATTTGGGACTCAGCTTGCCAGGTCCCAGCCTGGGCCTCTGTTGAATAATTGGATGAAAAGACCCTTGGGATCTAAGCCAGCTCGCTGAGAAGCCAGCCCTTGCAGATGGGCCAGATGTCAGGCTTGGAGGAGAAAACCTGCCCTGTCAGGCCCAGACTCATGCCTGGAAGCGCCTAGAATCTAGAAAGACCTGATCTCTAGAGCATAAATTCCATCATCTAAATATAGCTAGTGATAACATTTTGGTGCATTTCCTTCTAATCTATTTTTGATGTGTAGAGTTTTATTTTTTCATTTACTTTTTCTATAATTACACTATATGTATAAACTTTCATAACATCTGTTAAATGAAAAAACACGTTTTTTATGGTATTTTAGTAAGCACAATTTTCTTTTTATTGGTGTGCAATGCAGATGCTCTTCAACTTAGCATGGGGTACATCTCCATAAACTCATTGTAAGTTGAAAATGCATTTCATACATGTAACCTGTTGAGCATTGTAGCTTAGCCCAACCTCCCTCAAACTTGCTGAGACACTTACATTATCCTACAGTTGGGCAATACCAGTTGATAGCCTGGTACAGTGTACAGTATTGGGTATTTACTCTTGTGATTGTGTGGCTGCCTAGGTCCTGCAGCTCACTGCCCAGCACCCCAACAGAGCACATATTACTACCCTGGGAAAAGTTCAAAAATGAGGTTTTCCTGAATGCATATCACTTTTGTATAATCCTGAAGGCAAGAAATCCTAAGGGGAACTATCATAAGTTGAAGACTGTCTGTATTTCATAAAGTAAAAGTTGCTAACTTTGTTTCTGTTAAAACAAGAAGATCCCCTGGAAGAAATAGCAGACAGAGTCTATGTCAGAGCTTGACCCCAACTTCTGCTGGAAGTGATTGTGTAGATTAACTTGATCTTGATGCTTGCTCCGTAGCATACCTTTCTGACTCCTTGGTCTTTGCTTATGTGTTTCTTCATTTATTCATCAAAAAGAAGAGTGTATTTTCTTCTATGTCCTGAGCTGGCTGTGAGGATTAAAAGATGAATTGTTTATCAAGGGACTATTTATTTATGAATGGTTGCCTGGAACAGTGAGTGATGGTGTGGATCAAGCTTGCGTCTAGTGTTTTTTTTTTTTTTAAACAGCATTATTGAGATAATTCCTTTTTTATTTTTTTGAGATAGAGTCTCACTCTGTTACATAGGCTAGAGTGCCATATCATCAGCTTAGCCCACAGCTACCTCAAACTCCTGTGTTCAAGTGATCCTCCTGTCTCAGCCTCCTGAGTAGCTAGGACTAAAGGTGCTCACCACCATGCCTGGCTAATTTTTTTTTCCTATCTTTTAGTAGAGATGGGGTCTCACTCTTCCTCTGGTTGGTTTTGAATTGACCTCAACTGATCCTCCTTCCTCAGCCTTGGAGAGTGCTGGGATTATAGGCATGAGCCACCACACCCAGCCACAACTGCAGTCAGTTTAAAACACTTTTATTACCCCTTGAAGAAACTCTTACATCCTTTCGCTGACCCCACTTGGACCTTCTACCTTCCTGCTCCTACACTGTCACCAGGCTACTTTCAGTGCTATAGATTGTCTCTTTTGGGCATTTGATTGAAATAGGATCATACAACATATGTTCTTTTGTGACTGATTTTTGTGACTTAGCATAATGTTTTTAAGATGCATCTATGTTGCATGGATTATTATTTCACTAGTTTTTACTGCTAAATAATATTCCATTGTATGAATGTATCACATTTTATTTATCGGTTGATGGACATGTGGATGGTTTTCACTTTTTGGCTACTAGGAATGAAGCTGCTATGGACTTTGTTGTACAAGTTTTTGTGTAAACATGTTTTCATTTCTCTAGAGTGTGTACTAAGGAAAAGTCTTGCTGGATTATATGTTAACTCTATGTTTAACAATTGGAAGAACTGCTCTATTATTTTGCAAAGCAGGTACACCATTTTATATTTTGATTAGCAGGTGTGAGGGTTCTAACTTCCTCACATTCTCACCAACCATAGTCACTTTTAAAGTATAGCCATTCTGGTAGATGTGAAGTGGTATCTTATTTGATTTGCATTTCTTTTATAGCAAGTGATGTTTTTATGTGCTTATTGGCTATTTATATGTCTTTGGAGAAAAGTCTTGCACATCTTTTTTTCATTTTTAAAAAAATTTCTTATAGCATAACTGTGTACATCAATGCAATCATGGGGTACAGTGTGCTGTTTTCATGTACATTTTGAAATACTCTCACCAAAGTGGTCAAGATAACCTTCATGTCCTTTTCTTAGTTATTGAGTTAAAACGTTCATACTCTGCTTTTAGAAAGATTCACTTGTACCCTTGTAAGATAAACCATAGAGGTGACCCCACCAATCTCCCTCCCTCCCCCCATCCTCCCCCCCTCACCTCGCCCTCCCACCCCCTTCCCACATTCTAAGGCTATAATTAGGTTATGACATTCCTATAAAAGCTATGAATTAGTTTCAAAGTAGGGCTGTATACATTGGATACTTTTTCTTTCGTTCTTGAGATGCTTTGCTAAGAAGAACATTTTCCAATTCCATCCATATAAACATGAAGGAGGTAAAGTCTCCATCCCTCTTTAGGGCTGCATAGTATTCCATGGTGTACATGTACCACAATTTATTGATCCATTCGTGGGTCAGTGGGCATTTGGGTTTCTTCCATGACCTAGCAATTATGAATTGGGCTGCAATAAACATTCTGATACAAATATCTTTGTTGTAATTCGATTTTTGGTCTT
>CAUYQV010065214.1:0-27291 GCA_963574575.1 Galagoides demidoff | reverse complement strand
TCCCAGCTACTTGGGAGGCGGAGGCAGGAGACTTGCTTGAGCCCAGGAGTTGGAGGTTGCTATGAGCTGTGATGCCATGGCACTCTACCCAGGGGGATAGCTTGAGGCTCTGTCTCAAAAAAAAAAAAAAAAAAAAAAAGAATATTAGGTAAAAACTAAGGGAGGCTGAATAAGAATGGATTATGGTAAAGGACTATGTGTCCATTTTGGTTTATTAATTGTAATGAGTGTACCATGATCTTAACAATAGGGTAAATTGATACAAGGTACTTGCATTATTATTGCAATTTTTTGTAAGTATGAAAGTTTTCTGAAAAATAAAGTTTATTTTAAAAGGAGAACTTCTGAATATAACTGAAATAGGAAATTTCTCTAAATATTACCCTAGCGGCTTCTTAAAATGCCCTACTCACCTAAATGTATTTTCATGAAAGGCATTCTCCCATGGAATATCCATGGTAGAAATCAACATCTTTCTTAAGAACTTTAACAGATGTGTCTTACTGGGAAGCTTCTGAGGCCTCCTGCAGCTTGCAGAAATCCTCATGTGTATCGATGGCAAAGAGAATTAAAATGAACATGGTATATAGTAACGGAAGTGTCAGGATGGATTTGACCAGTCTCCACCTTCTGGAAGACATTCCAAATATTCCAACTGACAGCTTGCTTTAGTGAGTAAGGTTTGTTCATAATATCCCCTTATTCTGAAAAGTTACAGGACAGTAACAGGTATAAAGAAAAGCAAATCTGACCCACTACTGACTTGAAGTCCTCAATCCAGTTCTTCAACATGCTCATTTCTTAGATCATAGCTCCTTCCTTCCTTCCTTCCTTCCTTCCTTCCTCCCTCCCCCCCTTCCTCCCTTTTTCCTTCTCTCCTTCCCTTCCTTTTTTCATTTTCAGTAAAATCACTGATTTCTGCACCAAGTAACATGGATCAAATGATTACCTCCAACTCCATTCAAGTATGTCAAAAAGAAGATACATATTCAGATAACAGAAATGCAGAAATAAATTTATATACTTCCAGAATCTGTAAATTCCATGCTTTTAAAGTCTAGTATAAACCCAGGCCCAGAAAGATATTAAAAAATGCAAAGACTCTATGGTGGGACTAATAATTTCTTATTATAACTCTCTACTTACAGGAAAATCACTTAACTTGATTATAAAAATTAGTTCTAAAATTCTGAAAATTTCCAACAAGCAAAAAATAGAAAATTTTAAGAATACACTCTGAAATGGAAGCTTTTAATACTGAATTAATCTGAATAATTCACATTTGCATATCATTCACCTTTTATATTCATATTCACAGAATTTCCGTGGTTACCTCATGTGATTCTCACCTCTGAGCCTAGGAGATGTGACCACTTTTGGCATGACTCCACCTACATTCTATTTTGAGTCCCCAAAACTCTGAAATACCTTGCCTGGCTGGCTGCAGGTCCCCATGAGCGTCTGGAGGTGTGCAGATTACGCTTCCTTCATTGGATTTTCTAGGACATATGTGCACACAACTTTGGGCTTGAGGAGTAGCCAAGAGGGATCTCTTACGTGTGGCCCAAACATCCCATAAAGGTGCTGGAGGATGTTCAGGTAAGGGAGGGACCCAGGGCTGAAGAATAGAGGGCAGTGCACCTGTAGCCTCCATCTATGCTCCCACGGGAAGCAATATTTAGAGTGATACTAAAAGGAAAGTCCAGGTTGAGACTTGGAAGATTTTGCAGCTGATGGAGCATGTGTTCCAGAAAGCAGTGGACAGGTGTATACAGTGGCTGAAGGAGGCAGTAGAGCCAGATCCAGGGAGGTAGAGAACTTGTGTGGGTGGCTTCTCACCATTAGGATTTCTTGTACTGATGGTGGTGACTGATTGAATGTGTAAGACATGATTAGACTAGTTAGAACTCCACTACCTGCTGGCTTCCTACTTTGTGCAGGTGGTTTTACTCTTTGTTAAAGGAATAATTTGTAGTATAAATGAACTGAATGCATTTTATAATCAGATCCATTTATATATGAACTCTTCCACTTAATTAGTTGAGTGACTTTAGACAAGAGTCTTATCCTCTGGAAGCTTCAGCTTTATTAATTATCTTATAGGAATAATACAGACTAATAGTGTGGTAGGCATTAGAATTAGGTATACCAGTGATCTAATTTGGGTTTTTTTCAAAAGCTTCTTGACTTGGAAAAGTTATTTAAACTCTATGGGCCTCAGTTTTCAATTTTTTTTGAGATAGGGTCTCACTCTGTTGCCCAAGCAGGAGTACAGTGGCATCATCATAGCCCAGCAACTTCAGACTCCTAGGTTCAAGCGATCCTCCTGCCTCAAACTTTTGAGTAGCTGGGACTACAGACACTGACACCACACATGGATAATTTTTCTTTTCTTTTTTCTTTTTTTTTTTTTTTTTGAGATGGAGTCTACCTCTTGCTCAGGCTGGCCACGAACTCTTGACCTCAAAAAATCCTCCTGCCTCAGCCTCCCAAAGACCTAGGATTACAAATGTGAGCCACCATGCCTGGCCCACTTTTAGATAATGAGACACTGATATTTCCAATTTTACAGCATCCTTGTAGGAGTTGAAAATGAGCATGTGTGGTGAAGGACTTTCAGAATGACTCGCCCACGCAGGCACTCAGGAAATGTTATTGACCCAACCCTGACTCTACATTATGGATCTTAGACAAAGTCTGTCTCTCTTTTATATTTACCTAATACTAGATCCAACCTTCTCCATTATCTTCTGATTTCATTACCAATTAATGTCACTCTCCAAAGTGAAACATCTGCTTCCATGTGGCTTCCAATGGCTAAAATTTTGTGTATACTGTTTTGACTTTTGAAAATTAAATTCTCTACATGGCAGTAATGGGTTCACATATTCATTTGCCATGAATGTGTTTATGAATCTGTCATCCAATATTAAATTCCTTTTTCTAATTTGTGTTTTCAATGAAACATATGGCTTTTCCTTTAAAAAAAAGTTGATGACCTTTCTCTTGACTTTTCATTATGTTTTATTTAAATTCCTTTTTCTTTAATAACAGTTAAAGGAAATAGTAATACCATTGCCTCTGTAATTTCACTATGAATTATTTAACTGAGGAATTACCATCAGAAGCACAGTAGAAAAAACTGTTGCTAAACCTCACAAAGATGTGAGTCAACCTACCATCAGACCTGCACTGTCATTAATTTTAATGACTTGAGGGAGTGAAGGACGTAGCATAAGAGGGACATGTCTGCGTTTTCTGACAATCATGGAAAGCACGAGGGAGTTTTACTCACGCCCCTAATCCATAACAGAGGCTCAATCAATATCAGTGGACCCTTCATCATCATTAATTGATTCATAGAAAGTCTCTGCTTTCAGTTTGCAGAGCAGAGCAGCCACGTTATGGAAGGTGTTTGGCAGCGTTACATTATTAACTTCTTAGATCATGGAAATTGAGAATTACAACTAAAAAATTGGCGTTTGAGGCCCTATTCTCACCTAAAAACATTACCCTGAGGATTATTTTCCTCGTTGGTTGATGTTTAGTTTATCATTTTAGAATAAATGGATAAAATTAGAACTGGAAGGCACACGGGTCTGCATATAGGGAAGGGGATGGTAAGGTGAAGGGCAGTCACATGCCAAGTGCTTGGTACTGCTTGGCTGGCTCTGCCATGAGGAAGCAACTGTAACCATCACAGATATGCCACATAGTCAGCTGGCTTAGTGTCTTTATCTGTAGAAATTAAGGTAATGACACTAGACTAGTCAGGATTCTTCAGAGAAAGACAGATACATACAACTGTATTTGACAGATGTATTTTAGGAATTAGCTCCCATGATTATAGAGGCTGAGAAGTGCCCTGATGTGCTTTGTGCAAGCAAACTAAAGAAACAGGAAAGCTGTGTTGTAATTTAGTTCAATCTGAAGGCATGAGAATCAGGATCCAGAGTGGGAATAGAAGGACGTCTTAGCTCAACCAGAGAGAACAGATTTACCCTTCATCTGTCTTTGTGGTTTTTTTTTTTTTTTTTTTTTTCGGTTTTGGCTGGGCTGGGCTGGAAGCCACCACCCCCACGATATGGGGCCACAGCCCTACTGCTTGAGTCACAGGCTCAGCCCCTCATCTGTCTTTTTGTTCTCTTGGGGCCCTCAGTGAGTTGGTCCATGTCCACTCACACTGAGGAGGGCAGTCTGCTTCATGCAGCTCATCAGTGGTAATGCTGATTCTTCTGGAAACACTTTCACAGGCACACTAAGAATGATGCTTTGCCAGCTATCTGGGTATCCCTTAGCTCAGTCATGCTGACATCTAAAATGAATCATCACAAATATCTATCCTGTCTTATCCTACAAAATGTTGATGTGATAAAATTCACAGTAAGTAAGTGCTTCTCAAAATACAAAATGTTGTGCAATATAAGGCAAGAGGCTGATTTACAGGGGTGCAAAGGATGGTGGAGAAGAATTCCACCCCAGCTCCAGGTAGACTGTGCTATCTTAGCAAGTCACTTCTTTAGGTAGAGAGCCAAGAAATGATGTTGGACAATAAGCGTGCTGTGATTGATGCATTAATTGATTTTATCAATGTTGCAAAGCCATAATGATATATGTTGGGACTGAAATCTTCAAAACACAACTTGTAAGTCTTCTATGTTGGCTGCAGGAGGTTTAGTTGATGGATATCTTTACGTATCCATATATACATATCTATCTATCTATCTATACACACATAAAAGTTATATACACAAGTTTTATTTATTTAATTTTATAGAAATTTGAAAGGCATTTTGTTTTCAAAAAAGTTGACTGCAGACTACTTATTGTTGGTTGGTAAAGAAGTCGTCAATACCACTGTAGCTCTTCTTTGTGTTAGCTTGAAATAAAATTATATTCATGACAAAGGAATGAAAAACCAAAAGGAAAACTGAGAATCCTCATTATCAAGCTTTCAAGAGTATTGAGAGAAATTGCAGAATTTAAGATCAAATGTGATGTCTGGAGCATACACAACCATTGTCTGAACAATAGCTGGAATACTAATTCTTAAAAAAAATTTCAAAAGACATATTGATAAATTTAAAAATAAATCAAATTAAGTATGTACATGTATGTTATTTGTATATTTCTTCCTTGAGTTTGCTTTGGAGATAAGTTAATTTTACTGAATTTTTAAACAGTTCTTTGGTCATAAATTATCATCTATGTTCTGTGCTTCCTTGCACTTAGGTCTAATGAATTAATATGGACTAACTGCTATAACATTAATCCCCAAATTTAAGAAGCTCAACCACAGAAAAAGGTTATTTCATTTATCGTGTTATAGTCCAATGTAGGTTGGAAAGAGTGGATGATCCAGGGCAGTGCCTGTGGCTCAAAGGAATAGGGTGCTGGCCCCATATGCTGGAGGTGGCAGGTTCAAACCCAGCCCCGGCCAAAAACGGCGGCAAAAAAAAAAAAAAAAAAAAAATAGAGTGGATGATCCACACAGTCATCCAGGGATCTAGGATTGTTTCCCCTACTTGTGGGCATCAGGAAAAATGGCACTTACCCTACAGATGAGGAAAGAGAGAGAGTCGTGAGAACAGTATGGGAAGTTCCAGGATCCAGTCTGAAAGTGATTGTATATTTAGAGTGGCCAAATAATTTATCATCCAAACTGAGACACTTTTGAAAACTAAAGATACTCTGTTAATGCCAAGAACACAAGCATAACAATGACTGTTCTGGGCAAATTGAAAGGTATTCATTTCAATTCTATCTATATCCTCTGATTATATTGTGCTCCTATGATCCCAGTGAACTGCAGTATAAATGGGAAATGAAATCCAATGGTGAGACTAGCAGGAAAAGAGAATGGGATCTGGGGATTTGGCAAACAAAACATTGCCTCTGACTCATGCATACTGATGTAGCAGTCTGCTAGCACCTCAGCACCCCTATGTCCACAGGGAGAAACCAGGCCCTATGGACAAAGAGAAGCCAGTAATGTTGGGGCCCATGGTGAGCTAGATAATTTCCCAAAGTTATTTAATTCTCACAACAAATTTATAGATTGTTCTTATCATCATCATCAATAATAACCTATTTTTTAAGGCTGAAAATATTAAAACTACAAAAGATTTCGTATCTTTCCATGACACAGCCAGTAAATGGAGGAGCCAAGATTCAAAACCAGACCACTTCAAATACAACACAGGTGTTCCCCATTGCCTGGATGTCATTCCAAAAAATGCACATAAGTTATGACATGGCATTTGTTCTCCATACATTTGTAATATATTTAGTAAACAACCATGCACCTTTGTTTTCCTTTCTCATTTGTCCTACTGCTTCTGACAGAGTGTAAACCCCTGAAGATGACTAGGGAGTTACTCTTTTTAAAACTATGGTTACTGCCCACAGAATTTATAGACTGGGGGAGAGTCATTAATCAAATAATCACATATATAATGTAAAATCTCAACTGTGATACCCCACTAAGGCTATCTTGAGAGAGTTGACAAGATGTGGCTTTTCCATATAGACCTGTGATTTTTCTTACTCTTCCAGTTTTTGTGTTTCTGTGACATAAACAACATGTATTTGCAGAGCTTGGAGGCAAAGCAGAGGTTTTGAATCACCGACACTAGTCAGTTGGTCTGGGATCATTAAATATTTTTCAGGAACAGCAGAGTCTGTCTCCTGAGCAGAGAAAACACAGAATATTGGCTCTTTCCATGTATTAGATGTTGCAGCTCCTATTCTGTGACCTTTGGGGTTGTCCTGTAGGTCTAGTTACTATCTCTGGGAACACACTCGTAGCTAAGTGTCTGCTAAGTCTGACAGAGAGAAGAAACATGTAAGCCAACCAGGCCAACAAACAAAAACAAAAGGGGGAAAACACTTTCTCCAGGACTATGTGATCTGGAAACAAATAAAGACCTGAAATTGTTAGACCTGAGTTAACCTTTCATTAACGGAGTTGAGCAATGCTACCCAGGTAAACTATGCTTTGGCCCAGGACATGTTTTATGCAGTGGGATGACTAAGTCACTAGAATGCTAATCAGAATAATTTCTATTTCTGGATTACATTTTCTATTTTACAATGTGTGACTATAGTTAATACAATGCACTGTGTACTTGAAAATGGCTAAAATAGCAGATTTTTAATGTTTTCATCACAAAAAATGACAAATATATGAATTAATACATATATCAATTAGCTTGATTTGGCCATTTCACTATGTGTACATGTATCAAAATATTACATTGTGCATGATAAATATATATACTTTATGTCAATTAAAAAACAAATCATAAAAATAAAAACATATTAGATAGCATGCTGAGGACATCATCCTGCTGATAGTAGTATAAATTAAGAAAATTGTCCAGGAAAACATTTAATGCTATACGTTCAAAGCTCAAAATTATTACTATTTTGGACTTGTGTGTATAATTATAATTATCAGGTAAAAACAACTATAATAAAAACCCAGTTAAAGGATAATTATAAAAACAAATCTTTAGTCAATGGGTACAATACAGTCTCTCAAAAGGATGTGTATTAACAATTTGTAAATTAGGAATTGTTCATAATATTGCTATGTAAAAAAAAAGTATGACTCAAAAATTGTACACTCAGCATGATGTAAACGGCAGTAAGATATATGTTAATATGAGCACAGAGAGAGAGGAGAGATAAGATATAAATATACCAAAATGTTAACAGTAGGGTTTTTCTGATCATGAAATTTTAATTTTTTCTTTATAGTTTGTAGTGTTCAAGATCTCTATTGTATATTTTCTAATAAAAATTACCTTATATGTTATAATGAGATTAAAAAAGAAGAATATATTTATTTTAACATTTGCAAGATGAAAGGGTTCTCCTAAACCTGAATAAACCTTAACAGTATTTATCCATGCTTTGCATTTTTATTCCTTAGTCTCCATCCTTCCCTGTGTCCTCCATGGGCCCCACCTCTGACTCGGAGAATACCCCCTGCAGCAGAAGCTACACAGTAGTGTCAGAAGTTCAGGAAAAACGATTAATATCTGTGTCAATAAATGTGGACGATTAGGTGGCTTCCTTTATTTTATTACCTTCTGCTCAGATGCTGGCTTAATTCCCACCGAGGATTACCGTGGATCAAGGACCTTGATTCTTGTTTTCCAAGCATTTGTGTGAACATTCTCTGAACTTGACCTGTGTGGCTGCGCCACGAGCCTGCGGTGGGAGCCCAGGGCAGTGGGGACTCCCTGCAGGGCTCAGCTGCCCCCACTGCTGCCGGTTTGGCTTTGTTCAGGGGTGGGCGAGGCACAGGGCAGCGCGGGAGGGCTGAGTCTGGACGGAGCTGTCCTCCCCGACCCTCGGCCTCAACTCCCAGGCGGCAGGAAGCCTCTTCCCTTCCTCTTTGTGCTGATGGGCACTGCTCCTGGCAAGACACCTTTTCCGTGAACCTATTTGTATTTTTGACCCCAAAAAATCATAAAACCTGCTCTTGTTTTGAGCAGTTGCTGTGATGGCATATGACTTCATTTTCTACGCTTTCTACATCACACACACAGGCACACACGCGCCCATATTCATGCATTCATGCGTGCGTGTGCCCCCCCCCCGCCACGCCCCTATCCCAACAATTTAAATATTACTTCAACCAGCAGCAGGAGGTGGGGACAGAGATTAAGGAGATGTTGGTCAGAGAATACAAAATTTCAATCTGACATTAGGAATACTTTCAAGAGTATTGTGTAACTTGGTGACTATATTTAATACCAATGTATTGTATATTTGAAAATTTCTGAGAGTAAATTTTAAGTGTTCCCATCACAAAACATTGACAATTATGTGAGGTAATGAATACTTTAAGTGGTTTGATTTAACAATTCCACAATATATACATGAATCCACACATCATGCATACCATTCATATATATAATTTTTGTCATTTATAATTAATACAGAAAGTAAAATGACACTATTTTAGAGGTCAACAGGCCAAACCCCAATCACATATACGCAGCCTTCATATATGGAGTGTGTCTATTTAAATAAGTCACGTGACTTTGAGGTTAGTGTCAGAAAGAGAGGGAGAAAACAAATTTGCAGGCATAGAGATAGATTATATCTATTCTTACTATTTCTCTCATATCCTTAAGATTTCCATGTAGTGGCAAAAATCCAAGGATAAAAAGAGGATAAAAAATTATGTCTGGCTGAGGGATTCTGTCTCATTTTCAATATGCTTAATGGACCGTTCGGGAATAGTCTAAAAGATGTCATTGCAGCTGAACCTGTGACAGCGACAAGACCTGGGCCTTTTTTCGCCATTTCTATTAGAGCCAAAATCTCCCACTGCTGGGGCCTAATCACCAGCTGTCCCAGCCATGGAGCATCCCTTATCCACAGCTACTCCAACTCTCATTAAATACACATAGTATAAACCCTCTTCTCTCTGTGGCAAGGAAATGCCTGAAAAAAATAAGAAGTAATATTAGAAATTCCTCTAATTGTGATGCTATTAATTTAATTCATTGGCAGAGAGAACAATCAATATGTCGGATTTTTTCAAAAGTAGCAATGTGTAAATGGAGCAGATTCTGCGTTTGAGATCTAATAGCAAAGTGTAGAGTTTCATACGAGTGTCTGTGAACCAAATTCTTCTTTGGAAGATTTCCTTTTATGTGTGGTTTCTGTGTCACATTTAAAAATACCAAGGCTTGTGGACAATGTGTGTCAGCTTCATATCTGTATTGATTTTTTATTCTTTCTGAATTGAATGTGAATATAAATAAAACCTTGACCTTCATATTAAGAGCACCACCAAAGCTTCCTTTGTTTGCAAAGGCTATCACTAGGTTTCTCTATGAGAAGCTCCAGTGTGAGCAGAACATTAAAAAAGCCTAACATTTTCTGTTAGAAATTCAGAAAAAGCCTTTCATTTTTCTTTCTTTAAATATAAACTCTGTATGTGCGTATAACTTCTGTCAAAAGCAAAGAAAAGCCCAGTGGGTACCTGAGCGATGGAAACATTTCCCCAGCCGAGATTATGAATGTGCATTCATAAGCATGATACCCACTGACAGGCGGGGAGGGAACGGTGAGGGTGGAAATGGGAACCTCCTTCTGATCCTGTTCATAGCAAGGCCAGACTCTGGACACTGGTTTTTTAAAAATTATTTTTATTTCATTTTGTTTTTTGCCTAAGAACATCAAGTTATACTTTAACTTGGGAATGAAATCATCATGGGATTGAAAGAGACAAAGAGAAAGAAAGGGGGAGAAGGAGGGAGAGAGAGAGGGAAGGGGAGAGAGAGAAAGAGACATTGAACACTGATGTGAGGAAAGCAGAGGGCAGTGAGACAGTTTAAGCTGGTATTTTATAGGATCTCATAGGTGTCTCAAAACAAATGTACAAAGTAACGTGTTTCCCCCAAAATAAGACACTGTCTTATATTCATTTTTTCTCAAGAAGACACACTAGAGCTTATTTTCAGGGGATGTCTTATTTTTATTAAGTATAAGGCAACAATCTGCATTTATTCAAATACAGTTAAGTCATCTTCTTCTGGAACCTAACAGGGGGAGCTGACTTTTTTGGTGGGGCTGGCGTTATGATGCTTGAACTCCTTTCCCCTAGCCATTTGCACATGTCTGTGACAGGGGTTACCACACACGCACATGCAAGTGCTAACTGCTCGGGGAAAGGAGCTATGGCAGATAAAAGGTATTCCAATCTTCCTTACCACTCCGTGCCAAAATGCATGGTGTGGCTATGCAGTGTATCTGATAATAAGCATATCTGCATAGCCACGCCCATCACTAGGTCTTATTATTGGGGTAGGGCTTACATTTAACAAATGCATAGAAATTCTGCTAGGACTTAGTTGAGGGCTAGGTCTTATTTCGGGGAAACACGGTGCATGCTCATTTGACCAGCTCTAAAAAAAAAAAAAAAAAAAAAAAAATTAAGGCTGGATGTTAAATTATCTTCTTTCTTTTGGCAAAACTTTTAGTTTTTACTTTAAATTTTCAGGAAAATCTGTATTTCATTTAAAACTAACAACAAACAAACAAAACCCTGACAGGTACTATAATCTAGGGGTAATGAAACTGACATCTTAAGCTAGGCAGCCTCGGTTAAATCCTGGCTTTGTACCTACAACTATGTAAATATTTGTAAGCACCTTACTGGTGCTTCAGCCTTCTTACCTGAAAATCCACTAATAATAGTTCAGATCAAATGACTGAGTACAGGGAAACTGTTCAGCATAGTATCTGATTCAAAGTCAATGCTTATTCATAAGGAAAGTCCAAAGTTTTAGTGAAAAACTCATGGATCCCTGGGAATATGCAGTGAATCAGGTAAGTGAGAATTCTTTTATAGAAGACAGTAGTTACATATCACACACACACATATACACACAAGGTCTAACAATTCACAAACTCATCCTAGAAGTGTATTATATACCTCTTTGCTGAATATCATTATGGTCACCTAAGGGCTCCCCCTGGGAAGCTATACCCTGCTGCAGAGACTAGTTTACCCTTTAGAGTAATTTTTGAATTCTTCTTTTGGAATGACCATCATAGCTGTTGTATGATATCTCACAATGAAGTTCACAAACTTGCCACTGTGTGGTTATACTGGCAGCACTGTACAAACAACTTGTAAGGTTTCCTAACCTTGGTATATCAGGGTCTCATGGCTGTGTTTGTGTCAGTGTGCATTGGTGTCTTGCTGAGTGGCGTTTGTTATTGTTGTTGTACTTTTTTGTATACCATACGAGGATTTTGAAAGCAGGCTGTAACCTTCTTTTTCCTCCTTTCCTCTCTGTCTTTTCTCCTTTTCCTCTTTCCTCTTTCCTTTTCTCTCTCTCTCCTCTTTCCAAAGGATAAATTTCTTGTTAAATGTTTTGGAAGCACTGTAAGTAACTAGGGAAAGTAGAAAAGGTTTCATATGAAAGGTGATGTGAACTGGGCTTATACAGAAATGTAAGTAAAATTGTGTGTTCCCATTAGCCATGGAGAAAACCTTTAAGTTTCATGGCACATTGGTTCAAGTAGACAGAGGGGAATAGAGTCTTGCTTCAATGGTGAACAATTATTGTTCTCACCACTGCTGTATACTTATATAGAAAATCACAAAAGCAAACTCATCCTAAAATTTATGTAAGTGATAAAAGGAATCAAAATGTTAAATTTAAGAATGAAGTTGGTAGTCTATGCCCAACTGAACCTAGAGTAATGCAAGTGAGGTACTACTGAAAAGAGAATGACGCATAGATCAATGGAATAGAATGGGGAATCCAGAAATTGGTCCAAATATACAGTTTATTTTTGGCAAAGTTGCAAGGCCAACTCAATGGAGAATAGGTAGACTCAATAAATAATGTTAATAAATGGACGGTACATTAAAAAATAAAAGTAAATCAAACCATTTCTATGCCTATGTCACTCCCTAAATAAAAACTAACTCAAAATAGGTCATAGACTTACATGTAAAGTCTTGCTGGGCACGATAGCTCACATCTATCAACCCAGTACTTTGGGAGCCCAAGGTAGAAGGAATACTTGAGGCCAGGTATTTCAGACCAGTCTGGGCAGCATGGTTATAACCCATCTCTACAAAAAAATAAAATAAAAAGTAGCTGGCATGGTGGCACACACCTGTACACACAGCTAGTAGGGATGCTGGGGCAGGAGAATTGTGTGAGCTAAAGGTGTGAAGTTACAGTAAGTTATGATCATTTCACTGCCCTTTAGCTGGGTGGCATAGTGAGATGCTGTATTAAAAAAAAAAAAAAAGTAAAACCTAAAAGTAAAAACCTTCTTGAAGGTTTTTGGTTACACAAAGATTTCTCAGACATAATATAAAAAGGATAACACCTAAAGGAATACATTCAAAACTTCTGCTCCTTGAAAAACATCATTAAGAGAATAAAAAAGCAGATCACAAACTAGAGGAAAATATTGCAAAATGCATGTATGTCATAAAGGTCATTTTTTCTATAATATATAAAGAAATTTCAAAAATCAACAATAGTTAAAAATTTTTGCCCAGATCCCTCGCCAAAGCAGATATACTGGTGGCAAATGAGCACATTTAAAGATGCTCATTCATTAGTCATGAGAAAAATGCAAAGTAAAAATTCACGAGATGTCATGACCTTTATTCTCATTCCCTTTATATGTGCACTTCCACTATCTCACAATGTTTTATAGTTTACGCTGTTGAATTTGCAGACTCTTGTTAAATTTACTTGAAGTATTTTGTGATTTTACTAATTTTATTTTCACTTCCCTAGCAGTAGTATATATAAGTGACAGAAATCTTACAATGGTATAGATTCATGCTATGGTTTGGATTTTTTTAGGGGGAGACCAATCAAACTCACATTGACCTTCGATGCCCCATGTGACAGTGCTGTGAAGTAGGGCCTCGTGGGAGATAGTTGAGTCATGAGAAAGTTCCTCATTAAAGCCTGGGTGCCATTGTCAGGCAGTGAGTTCTGGCTTTGGGGAGACTGGATGAGTTCCCATCAGATTGTGTTGTTTTAAATCCAGGATTGACCCTGGGTTCTTCCCCCTTCACATGTGTCTGCTCCCTCTTTGGCATTCTCTGCCATGTTCTGACCTGGCTTGTGGCACTCACCAGAAGCTACTGGTTCTATACTGCTCAGAGTTTCCAATCTGAAGAACCACAGTCTAAATGAATATTTTTAAAAAATCTATAAATTTCTAAGCCTCAGGCATCTTTCATAGCCACACAGAACAGAATAAGACCATTCACCATCTTCATTATTTGAGTTTGCATTGTCATATCTGTTAGATACACACACACAGAAGCCTACAATAGACGTGGACATTTCCATTACACCCATACTCTCCTCCTACTTCTTTGCAATCCACACCTACTTCACGCCAATCTTCAAGAAAATGCTGCATTTATTTTATTTCACTATAAATAGTCTGCATTTCTTGAATATCAAATAACTGGAATCCTACAGAATGAATTCTTTTTAGTTTTAGTTGTTTTACTCAGAATAATGACTTTAAGATTTGTTTCTTGTTGTTGGGTATATCACTAGTTTGCTTTTTCCTGAGTCGACTTCCCTGTAATATCTCCGTGTATTTACTACCACGCATTTATGCTTTTGCCTGGAGTGGCTATTTGGTCTGTTCCGTTGATTGGCTATGGCAAACAATGCCACTTGCACATTCTGTGTACACTTTTGTAGTGACATGTGCTTTCCGTTTTGAGGAGAGACTATTAGCCTTTACATTTATCTTTTAAAAAAAACTGGTAACCTCTTTTCCTAATTAGCAAAAGAAGTTTTCAATACCTTTTGTTATTGAGGTGTAAGTTGTCAGTAGAACTGAAATCTAACATACAAATTCAACATTATTATTCCTTTGCAGACAGTATTTATTTTAAGCCAGCTTATTTTAGTGATTTGTTTTGGTCCAGATGTCCTACAATTTGTGTTGATGTACATTTTATTTTATTTATCTGTATTTATCTCTTTTTTGGGGAATATGTTATCTTCTTGATTCTGAAGATTCATGTCTTTCATTACTTTTTAAAATAATCAGCAGTTTTCTCATGAACTATTTCCTTGATCTCATTCTACTTATTATATCTTTGTGAGATCCTGACTAGATCTGATTTGGGTTTTCTCATTTCAGTGTTAATGTCACTTAATCTTTTTTTTTCTTTTGTTTTTATTTTCAATTCAGCATTTGAAGTTAGATCTTTGGGTCTATAATTTCTTCATATCTACCTTCCTGTTTACTAATTCTATTTTCAGCTAGATCTCAACTTATGATTACTCTTTCCTTTGCACATCTGATGGCAATAATATCTGGAAAGCTATATCACAAATATGCTGGAAGAACCCATTTCAATAAAAGACTAGTCACCACTTACGTGTTACCTAGACTACACTACAATGTGAGTGAGAGCTGTCCAGTGCCCTGTGTCCCTTGAGAACACCTTCTAAACAAGGTGAAGTATATCTCAATTATTTATTTCCATTACAGCCATTTAGGAAGACAGGTGAAAATTCACAGGCCTCTGAGTGAAAATCTCTGCTGGAGGAGACCAGTAAGGGTTGGAGGGTCAGAAAGAACACAGAGTAGGGAGGAACCTGACTTCAGTTTCAGGAGATCTGTGTCTTGGTCCTGCCCAGCTTTCATTTGGCTCTGTCACCTTGGAGATGTTCTCTCTTTCTGTCCTTCCCACTTTATCCCCTGTTGAAACTACTGAATAAGCTTATCTTTAAGGCCCCTACCCTCTCTGATATTTCATGATATTTAAACAAGAAGAGTCCTCTATAATAGATTTTTGTGAAATTCATACTACTTTGATTTATTGTTTAATATGGAATCTTTGTAAATTCCCTTCTAGAGAGGTAGTGAATATTACATTAATAAAGTGGTGCTCGGAAAAATGGAATTAAGGTTAAATGACTGGCCTAAGGCAGGAGAAAAATAGACCCACAGAAAACACAGTATACTCCTCTCCTGAGATTCATTCCTGCTTAGCCTGGGATTGAGGAAAAAAAGGGCCGGATGAAAGAATAAGGTGATATAAGACCTGCAAAGACTCCAATCAGTTTGTTACAGATAAGCAGGTTCAAAATATGTGGGAAAAAAGTATCTTGTTTCTAAGCTGCTCCAAAGTCACATCCATTATCTCAAATGGAAATGTGGCACTCAACTCAAGATGCAAGCAACTTCAGTGAGAAGAGAGGGGTCCATAGCACCCCAGATTCCAGTGCACATGCTCAGGAATCATGCAATTGGGGATATTTTCACACTACCCTGAATGAGAGCTCAATGTTATCTGCGTATCTGATAACTGGACTACTTTAGATGAATTCTGAGGTTCGCTTATATTTTAATGCAGAGCTTGGCCTGAGTGACCCAAGAAATGAGATTTGCTCACTGCTCAGAGTCACAGGGCTTTGCAGTGGCAAAGATCAATTCAGATCTGTTCAGATTCCATGGAGAGTAAATGTGGAATATCTGAAAATTCTTTAATTATTGAACCACATTGCTGTATATGAGTGATCAATTGAAGTTCAAAGCTGTCAACAGACAATTAGGCCACTGGGACTGGAGCCTTTCACTGCCCAATTCACTGATTGGTGCTATGGTTTACTTAATCAGGTGGCATAATCTCACATCCCCACGTAGGGCAAAATAAACTCATGTTATAAAAACATTCAGTCCTTTTTGCTCACATATGATTGAGAACAAAAATATTATTGTTATTTTTACAAAATAGAAGTAAGTATAGTAGAAAAGGAATATACTATGAATTTGTGGTTGGCAGATCTGGGTGTGAAACCTCATTTTAATTATCAACTAAGTCATCTGAAAAAATTTTCTCTATTTTTTAAAATTATTTTTTATTAAATCATAACTTTGTACATTGATGCATTTATGGGGTTCAGGGTACTGCTTCAATATACAATGTGAAATGCTTACACTGAACTAAGTAACACATTTATCACAATTATACTCATTTCTTAATAGTTTTGAAATGTACCATTGCATCATGCACATTAGGTGAGGTCCCCCCAATATCTCCATTCCCCTACCCTCTCTCTCCTCTTCCCTTCTACTTTCTGGACTACAGTTATGTTTTGCCATTCATATGAGTGTGTCGGTGGTTATATATTGATTTCATAGTATTGAGTACATTGGATACTTTTTTTTTCCATTCTTGACATACTTTACTAAGAAGAATATGTTCTAGCTCCATCCAGGTAAACATAAAATATGTGAAGTCTCCTTTTTTATGGCTTCATAGTATTCCATGGTGTATATATACAACAATTTGTTAATCCATTCATGGGTTGATGGGCACTTGGGCTTCTTCCATGACCTGGCAATTATGAATTGGGCTATAATAAACATTCTGATACAAATGTCTTTGTTGCAATGAGATTTTTGGTCATCTCAAATTTATTTTTAGTAGTTATCAGACCTTTGTTGGAAGCATAACCTGCCAAAATCTTCTCCCATTCGGATGGTTGTCTGTTTGCTTTACTTACTGTGCTCTTGGCTGTGCAAAAGCTTTTTAGTTTGATCAGAACCCAGCAGTGTATTTTCGGTGTTGCTTCAATTGCTCGGGGGGTCCTCCTCATAAAATATTCTCCCAGGCCAATTTCTTCAAGTGTTTTCCCTGCACTGCTTTCTAGTATTTTTATAGTTTCATGTCTTAAGTTTCAATCTTTTATCCAGCAAGAATCAATTTTTGTTCATGATGAAAGGTGGGGGTCCAATTTCAGTCTTCTACAGGTCTGGAGCCAGTTCACCCAGCACCATTTGTTAAATAGGGAGTCTTTCCCCCAGTCAATATTTTTGATAGGTTTGTTGAAGATCAAATGATGATAAGTAGCTGGGTTCGTCTCTTGGTTCTCTATTCTGTTCCATAAATCTACCACTCTGTTTTTATGCCAGTATGCTGTTTTGATCACTATAGATTTATAGCATAGCCTGAAGTCTGGTAATGTGATGCCTCCTGATTTGTTCTTATTTCTGAGTAATATATTTGCTATTTGAGTTTTTTTCTGATTCCATATAAAATGAAGTACTATGTTTTTAAGTTCTTTAAAGTATGACAATGGTGCTTTAATAGGGATTGCATTAAATCTGTAGATTGCTTTGGGTAGTATGGACATCTTAACAATGTTGATTCTTCCCAGCCATGAACATGGTATTTTTTTCCATTTGTTAACATCTTCAGCTATTTCTTTTCTCAGAGTTTCATAGTTCTCCTTAAAGAGAACTTTTACATCCTTTGTTAGGTAAGTTCCCAGATATTTTATCTTCTTTGGCACTATTGTAAAAGGAATAGAGTCCCTGATTGTTTTTTCAGCTTGACTACTGTTGGCATATGTAGAAACTACTGACTTGTAAGTATTGATTTTGTATCCTGAGATGCTGCTGTATTCCTTGATCACTTCTAAGAGTTTTGAAGTTGAGTCCCTGGATTTTCCAGATATAGGATCATATCATCAGTGAAGAGTGAGAGTTTGATATCCTCTGACCCTATTTGGATACCCTTGATCACCTTCTCTTGCTTGATTGTGATGGCTAAGACTTCCATTACTATGTTGAATAGCAGGGGGGAGACAGTGGGCATCCTTGTCTCATTCCTGATCTGAGTGGAAATGTTTTCAATTTTATACCATTCAATATGATATTGGCTGTGGGTTTGCTGTATATGGGCTCTATTAGTTTAAGAAATGTCCCTTCTGTGCCTATTTTCTTAAGAGTTCTGATCATGAAAGGATGCTGGATATTGTCAAAGGCTTTTCCCACATCAATTGAAAGAATCATATGGTCTTTGTTTTTTATTTTATTGATATGATGTATTATATTTATAGATTTGCATATGTTGAACTAACCTTGTAACCCTGAAATAAAACCAACTTGATCATGGTATATAATTTTTTCGATGTGTTGTTGAATCCTGTTTGCTAAGATCTTATTGAATATTTTTGCATTGATATTCATTAATGATATTGGTCTATAATTTTCTTTCTTCATTGGATCCTTTCCTGGTTTGGGGATCAGGGTGATATTTGCTTCATAGAATGTGTTGGGAAGTATTCCTCCTTTTTCTATGCTTTGGAAAAGGTTGTATAATATAGGTACTAATTCTTCTTGAAAGGTTTCATAGAATTCATATGTGAAGCCATCCGGTCCTGGACTTTTCTTTTCGGGGAAATTTTGTATTGTTGGTTGATGTAGGTCTGTTCAAGATTTATAATTATTTCTGGTTGAGTCTAGGAAGGTGGTATGCTTCCAGGTATTAGTCCATTTCCTTCAGATTTTCATATTTCTGGGAATAGAGATTTTTCTATTTCTGGGTACATTGGCCAAAGGTTTATCAATTTTGTTAATCTTTTCAAAAAACCAACTTTTTGTTTCATTGATCTTGTGAATGATTCTTTTGTTTTCAATTTCATTATTTCTGCCCTAATTTTTGGTTATTTCTTTTCTTCTGCTGGTTTTGGGGTTGTAATTTTCTTCCTTTTCCAGTTGCTTGAGATGATCCATTAAGTTGTTGACTTTCTTTCTTTCTGTTTTCTTGATGAAGGTTTCCAATATAAATTTCCCTCTTAGGACTGCCTTTGCAGTATCCCACAGGTTTTGATAATTTGTGTCTTCATTATCATTTAATTCCAAACATTTGGTGATTTCCTTCTTGATCTTGTCTTTGACCCAGCTATCAGTCAGCCTAAGATTATTTAGCTTCCATAACTTTGTTTGAGTATGAAGATTCCCAATGCTGTTGAGTTCAACTTTTATTCTATGGTGGCCCAAGAAGATACAAGGAATAATTTCCATACTTTTAAATTTGCTGTAGTTAGACTTGTGTCCTAGGATATGGTCTATTTTGGAGGATGACCCATGGGCTGATGAGAAAAATATATATTCAGTTTTATTAAGGTGGAATGTTCTGTAGAAGTCAGTAAAGTCCATTTGTTCTGGGGTCAGTTTAATTCTAATATTTGTTTAGTTTCTTCTTTGAGGATCTATCCAAATCTGTCAAAGGGGTGTTAAAATCTCCAACTATTATAGTGTAGGAAGATATCAAGTTGTTCATATCCATTAGGGTCTGCTTTATGAATTGAGGAGCATTCTGGTAAGGTGCATAAATGTTAATTATCAAAATCTCTTCATGTTGGGTATTTCCCTTGACAAATATGTAGTGACCTTCCTTATCTTTCTTTATCTTTGTTGGTTTAAAGCCAATTGTATCTGCTACTAAAATTGCAACCCTGCTTTTTTTCTGGTTTCCATTTGCCTGCATTATACACGTCCATCCCTTCACCCTGAGTTTATTTTTATTCTTTAAGGTTAGATGAGATTCTCTTATACAACAAATATCTGGTCTGAGTTTATGTATCCAGTCAGCCAGACTGTGCCTCTTTAGAGGACAATTTAAACCATTCACATTAATTGAGAGAATTGATAAGCCTAGTTGTGTTTTGGGTGTTATGATTTTTGGATGTCCAGTAGGCATTTTTGAAGTTCTGAATCTCTTGCCATGCTTGGGAAATTCTCCTCCAAAATCTTTTGGAGTAGAGCATCTATACCTTTAGGACCATCCTCTTCTCCTTTGGGAATTCCTATAAGATGAATATTTGATCTTTTGGAGTGATCCCACAGCTCTCTCAGGAATGATCAGTTTTTGCTTT
This sequence comes from Galagoides demidoff, assembly GCA_963574575.1. NCBI lineage: Eukaryota > Metazoa > Chordata > Mammalia > Primates > Galagidae > Galagoides > Galagoides demidoff. The sequence goes on along the minus strand of CAUYQV010065214.1, from coordinate 7,078 downwards.
CCATTTGTCTGCCTCTTTAAGTGTTTGGGAACATTTAAAAGCTTTGTCTTCAGTTTCAGAGATCCTTTCTTCTGCCTGGTCAGCTCTATTACTGAGGCATTCTACTGTGTTTTGGAGCTCCTCAACTAACTTTTTCATATCTTTGGTGACTTGGGCTTTTGAATTCATTAATTTCTTGAAACAACTTTAGAACTACTCTTTGGAATTCAATTTCTATCTTTTCTTCCATTCTATTTATCTTATTTTCCTTCCATATTCTGAATTTGATTTCTGACATTGCTGCCATTTGTCTATGCTTGGCATCTTCAGTTGTATCTCCTTTGTCATTTCTTGTTGGGGGGGGTGAGCTACTCTGGTTATTCATGTTGCCAGACTTCTTCTGTTGGGTCTGCACCATGTTTTTTTCCACTGTTTGGTTATTAGAACTGGTAGGTTGAGATTGAAATGAGGTTCCCAGTTAGTAGAGATAGCCCCTTACTACAGCACTAGCCTTTGTAATTGTGGCTTATCTCCTACAACGTTACAAAGACTCCATTCAGAGTTTTAGCTGGAGACTCTGAGGACCTACTTCGTGAGATAGCACAAGCTAGCTCTGTTTTAATATCAGCCAACCTCTACCTTATTCTAAGAAACCAAAGTATTAGGTTTAAATCTCAACTATGAAGAAATACAAACAACTGTGGTGCCCAGCCTCCACTCTTCAGTTCTTTTCCACTACTGAACTTCAAACGTGAACCTCAGAATGTCCCTGAGTGGACAGCCCCAGACATGGGTTCCAACTAAATTGTCTCAAGCAGTGCAAACCCTGCCCAGCAAAGAGGAATTCAAGGGTCTCCAACAGCACAATTGGAGCCAGGGATCCACACTCCCACCCACTAGACTCAATCCACACTCTTGTCCACTTCTCTGCTCACAGGCCCAGCTGGAGCCAGGGGCCATGCCCCTACCCACTGGTCTTCATCCACATCCAACTAGTGTTTGCTTGCCAGACCAGTCGGGATCAGGGGACCATGCTCCCGCCTGCTCATCTCAGTTCACTGCCTGGCAAGCATCTGTTCACAGGCTCTGTTGGAGTCAGGGCCTGGCTCTCTGGTCTCAGTCCTCACACAGCTAGCCTATGGTTGCCAGACCAGTTGGAGTCAGGGAACCATGCCCCTGCCTGCTAGTCTCAGACCATTGTCTGGCAAGCCTCTGTTCACAGACTCTCTTGGCGTCAATGCCCCAGGCCCCGCCCTCTGGCCTCAGTCCACACACAGCTAGCCTCTGCTTGCTACATCAGTTGGAGTCAGGGGACCACGCCCCCACCCGCCAGTCTCAGGTCACTGCCTGGCAAGCCTCTGTTTGCAGGCTCTGTTAGAGTCAGGGCACTGCACTCCGCCTGCAGTTCTCAGTCTTCACCTGGTAAGCCTCTGCTCCCTAGCCCCACTGGAGATAGTAGACCACACCCTAGCCCTCAGGTCTTGGTTTACACCCAGTAAACCACTTCTTGAGGGTTCTGTTGGAATCAGGGGACCATGCCCTTGCTCTCAGGTCACAATTCATGCCTATCAAGCTTCTGCTCACAGGCCCAAGCAGGGGGTGGGGACCAGCCCTGTCTGCAGAACTCAGTCAACACAGAGCAACCACTCTCCCCCTGTGGGTGCCATTAGAGCTGGAGGTTCTGCACCCTGTCCTGCCAGACACAGCCCAAACCAGGGGTCAACACTACCAGTGGCCCAGGGTACTGCTCTTCCTTCCACTGAGTATCCCTTTCTTCCCATACCCTCTTTCTTCCCTGTTAGTCCCAGATAATGTCCTGATGGTTGGTGGTCGACACTATGCCCAGATCTCTGAGAACAAGATCAAACACTCTGTGCTCTGCAGGGGTGAGAACTTCAGACTGCCATACAAGGGGGGAAAGGCTGGACTGGGAGTTTGGACTTGTGGGGGAAAATATCTGTTCAATTTTTTGCCTGGTGGGGTGGTGTCTAGGTTCATAAGTGGGACCTCCCTGGAGAAAGAGTCCTCCAGTGAGGTAAAATGAGAGGTCTTTTGTTCCCTGCTCATTCGCAGATAGTCTGCAGCAGGCCTTCTGCTTGGGTCTCCCATCCTCTACTCGATAGGCTTTGTACCTGTAATTTGTTTTCTTGAATGCTCTTCCTTGGAGTTACAGCTTGCTGAACTTCTTTCTTGGCTCAGCTCCCCGTCTATGGCTACATAGAGTCCAATTCCATCCAGTTTTTCTTCCTCTGCTCAGGAGCCTCTGCTGAGGGTTGCTCCCAGTTGGCCATCTTCCCAGAATTTCCCACAGTAAGTATTGAGAATATACATGCAAACAGAATTTATAAAGCAACTCATAAATGAAATATTTCATATAATCTACAAATCTGTATCCTACAACCTGATAATACTTATCAAAATTTACTTTCTTTTTCTTATATTAGAACCCAGGTTAGTTTAGTTTCCTATGTATGTTGTAATATTAACATTATACTTGGAGTATGTTTCTACACTATGTCTCTGTCTTCCACATGTAATGATCTTACCAAGATTCTCCTGCTCTCTTTGTCAACCTGTTTGTTGCATATTTTCCAGCTGGGAGTAACTGTTGGTTAATTCACACAGTTGATACACTTTTGTTTAAATTCTGCTTCTCCCCTTTATTAGAACAGCCCTGGACAAGAAATTTCTTTTTGGTGTCTCAGTTTCCTTATGGGGAAAAGGAGGACAATAATGCCAGCACACAGGCATTCTGAGAGGACTCCATCAGACACTGTGAAGATCCCAATGGTTCCCTTGGTGTGTCCAGCACATGGGCATTTTGCGAAGACTCCATCAGATGCTGTACAGACCACAGTGGTCCCCTTGGTGTGGCCACCACATAGGCATTTTGAGTGGACTCCATCAGACACTGTGTGGACCCTAGTGGTCCCCTCGGTGTGTTTCAGATCTTTAGTAATTAAATCACAGTGACTTGGATGCCTCCCCTGCGAACGGTGTGAGTTCAACCCTTATTTAGCACTGTCTTGTTACTTCACAGTCCGTGACTTGGTTTTCCTCCTCTAAATAGATCCTCTGAGCTAACAGATTTTCAACCCATGTGCCACAGCACCCTGGTGTGTTCTGAGAGGATCTCTGGTGTGCTGTGAACATTTTAAAAGATTATTAATTAATTTGTTTTCTAAAAAATTTCAAAGCACATTAATATCTTCTTTTTTTACTCTTTTTTAATCAACATAATTTAAGTGTGCCACATAAGTTTAACTATAGGTTCCAGTGTGCCGGTAGAGGAAAAATATTGAAAAACACCAGTCTCAGCAGTATTTAGGAGACAGAAAGGGCACTGCCAGGCATGGCAGGCTTCCCTCTCCCATTTCCTTGTGGAAGTAGAAGGCAGAAGCATGCAGAGTGCAACGAGGTAGTCCCCCACACACACCACACCCACACCACACACCCCACACACACACACACACACAAACACCACACACCCACATACATGTTCACACACATGACATGCACATACATGTGCCATACAGGCTCACACATGCACATCTGACATGCATGGACACACACTCACAACCTGTTTCCAACCAACTGTTCCTGAACATGCCTACCACAGACACACACAACAAAGGGAAAGAGGCTGTGTTGTGAATATCTGGTTTTCCTACCTGTTCTCCCTGGAGCCTTGTTCTGGAGAAACCCAGATCCCCACTCTGTCCTGGCAGTGGCCATGTGGAGGGACAAAACACTTCTTCACTCAGAGCCATCAGAATTTTCTCAGACTTGTTTTCAAAACACAGTGGTTCACAAAGGCAAATCCCCCATGTGCAACTAGGGGAGCACCTTCTCCTGTGTGAGGCATTGTTGGAGTAAGAACCTCAAAGAGAGTGTGAGCACAGAGTTGATAAAATGTTTAATTGATAGGGAATGCCTCACAAACACAAATGGTAACAGCACGACAGCCAAGGGAGCCGAGGTCTGGGGACGGTCTGACCAGCATGAGAACCAACACTAGGTGTCCTCTGGGGAAAGGGGAGTAGCGGGGCTGGTTTGCATTTCCAACTAAAGAGTCAAGACTGTTCTCTGTCTAATTTAAGCAACACATCGTCCTGCTCATGCAACTCAGATAGAAACAGTGTGTTAAGGGGCTTCCCACTGCATGCCGGAAACTCTTTGTCTTCCTCTCTTCTGTCCACATGTGTGCCTACTATGAGGTCCCTTCCCTGGAGAAATTCTCAGTTTGGTGAAAGACGATAGCCTCTCAAATCAAGTTTTTATGTTGTATGAGTATTCCTGAAATCATCCTGGGGTATTGAAAACCCACTTGGTGTAAAGGGGGAGATGAAAACAGACTATCAGAGAGGTGACAACTTTGAGCCAAGTGTTAAAAAATGTTCAGGAGGTAGGCACACCAGAGGAATCTGCCCAGCAGGAGAAAAGATGATGCCAGGGGAGGTGCCAGAAGGGGAGAAGGTTCAGGATGCATCATCAGTGTTGTTAAAAATAGGGCACATGAGGAGATGAGACTTGGGGTGGCAGAGTGGTAGGGACTATGTCACAGAGACTCCCTCACACTGTGCACATCAATTATGGTTTTGTGGTTATCAACAAGCAAAGCCAAGTCTCAGAAATTTATGGAAAAATGGAATTGTTTAAAAGACTGTGGGGTAGACCAAAAAAAAACAAGTGAAAAAGGAAACAAGCACAGGCTTGTGATTCCAGGAGCCCAGATGGAAGGGAGTGGTGGGAATAGACACCTTCTATTCCTAGATGATTGACTCAGGATTCTAGGGTCTGACTGAGAAGCTCAGATTGGCCAGCTGGTCTCTCACTCATATTTGGACTGAGTCCTTAAGGGGTTTGGGAATGGCTGTAGAGGAGGCAGTGGTATCTAAAATGGGACCCTCATGTTGGTACCCAGGGGCTTGGGGAGAAACATGGAAAAGGCTACTTGCATTTGTCTGTCTTTAAAATAAGAAAGACATTATGCCTTACAGAAAAATTACTATAGGATTAATCTCACACCCTCCATCTTCCATATATCACATGCTACACAGGAGGTAAATGAGGTGTGAGGACACCTTTTAGATGTGGGTCATTCTAGCAGCACACTTATTCATTTGCTGAACCCCAGAAAATTTAGATTTACAGATTCTGTTTAACTTACAATTATGCTGCATTCCAGTAAATAAATCCACGGCAAGTTAAAAATATTTAAGTCAAATATATATTTAATGCACCTAACCTATCAAACATCACGGCTTAGCACATCACACATTTAACATTTCTAGAACACTTACATTAGCCCAAAGTTAGGCAAAATCATCTAAAACGAAGCCTATTTTATAATAGAGTACCTAACGTAATTTATTGAATACTGTACTGAAAGTGAAAAACAATGGTTTTGTATCATCGTAATGTTGAAAAATTGTTAAATGGAATCATGGCAAATTGGGCACCATCTGTACTGACTGTTTTTTTTTTTTTTTTACTTATTTGTTTATAATTTTCTGGATTATGTTGTGGACATAATCACATCTGAAATTTCTCACAAGGACAGTTATTTTGAAGCCTACTGCAGAAAAATAGTAGATTTAGAGTTCTACAATTAAGGCCAACACATGTGAACCTGGTTGAAAATGGCAGAGCAGAAACCGTGTCACGATGGCTCCTGTGGCAAGCTCACGAGCTGCATCACAAAGGAAGCCAGTGACCACGAGACCATGTTCCCAGAAAGCACCCACATGAAACCAAGCAGGAAAGGTCACCTTTTAATGATAAGTGCAAAAGTCCCTTTTTAAAATCATTGCTATTTACATGTAGCAATAATGTGAACAGGTTCTCAGAAATGTTTTTATGACTGTAATTTTACTGCCAAAACCAATATAATTCAGCTGTTTATTTTTTATTTTATTTTGTATGGTATTTTCTTTATCTTTCATTGTGCAATTAATTCTACCTGAAGCAACATTTTTTTAAAATGTACATTTACATCCTGAGCCCAGGTCTGGGGATTTGTGTTTTGACCCCAAGAATGGGATGAATAAAGTGAGTTACATCACCATGCGGACTTCATGTTCCATAGATGATCTGAACAATGGCAGGTGAATGACTGTCCTAGAAGTCTGTGATTCTCTGATGTACCTCTCTGTATGTTGCACTGTACACCCCACAACCCCTGCCCAGTCTTCTAAGTTGTGCAAGGTTACCTCAGGCACCAAGCGGGAGAGGCTCTTAATAGTTGTTGGGATCAAGCATTACTGAAGGAAGAGTTGGTTTCTTGACAGTCCCCAGGGCTTTAAAAAATCATGTAAAAGGGCAGGAAGATACAAGGATTCTACAACCTAACCGGTCCAGGAACCTTGTTCCTAACGCTGATTCCTGGATGGTTAAATACCAATGAGTTAAACATCGTGCTTAGAAGACACCTATGTTTTTGTTTTGTTTCAGCCATGTAGGATGCAGAGAGCAGAGGTGGAGTTTAGTTTTGCGCTATTGCATTAGAGGGATCTGTGAGATGTCCATCTGGAGATAGGTAGTGGGCAGTTGAATAAATCTTAGCTGGGGGTGAAAATGTAGGCATCCCTAGAAAATGGAGGTGGTACTTAGAGCTGTGGGAATAGATGTGATTGCCACTGAGAGAAGGGAGGAGGTCTGAGGGACGGTCTTCTAGTGACTCCAATTTCTTTCACAGAGATAAGAGTAGAGGAAGAGAGGGAGCATGATTATGCAGCTTTTTATGATAGGAAGGAGAAAGATCTGAGACAGCCAAGTAGGATGGCCTGACTCTCCTTTTTAAGGCCAGACCCCGTACAGAGAATAGAGGGTGGTGGTTTGGGATAGGAGATGGGGGCTGGAGAGAGCTGATGTTTGAGACAGCGCCGTGCGAGTGTCACAGGCAGTCACATCAGGCTTGTGCACTGTAGGAGGCACATCCAGGGGTTTCTGAGCTTTTTTTTTTTGAGACGGAGCCTCACGCTATCCCCCTGGGTAGAGTGCCATGGCATCACAGCTCATAGCAACCTCCAACTCCTGGGCTCAAGCGAGTCTCCTGCCTCCGCCTCCCAAGTAGCTGGGACCACAGGCGCCCGCCACA